>WIGO01000119.1:0-100481 GCA_014235945.1 Colletotrichum plurivorum
ATAACCCAAGCCCGAATCCCCTGCAGGCCTCAGGAGATGTTACATATAAATTTCGTGGACTTCGGCCACCAATGTCCAATGAAGGATCTTATTCCCCAGTCGCTCTCCTCGGTGCACTCTTGGCCTGGCCCGAATATCCGTCCCTGCTTCTGTTCTTTGCTCGAACAACTACGGAACGACGGGTGGTATAACGGCCCGCCATGAGCCGTTCGAAACTTATTTCGGCGTTGTCGCTGGCCAGCTTGGTGGTCGCTCAGACGATAGATGATGGTACCACCAACCAGGCTGTCGGTATGTATCTCTCTGCGTGTGACAACACTGCATGTCTCTCGCATGCATATGCAGCCCGCCTTTTACACGTTCCCTAACTTCCGTCCCGTGCAGCTGCGACCAGCTCGACTATTTCTCCGGCCGTTGAAGAAGTTGCCGCGGACACCGCTTCCTCAGGCATCGAGTACTTTGGCTTCGAGGCGGCACAGCTGACTGCCGACGTTATCACCAACCTCACAAGTTACAACCTCACGGATTCCAGTCTCTTCGACTTCGGCAGCGAAGATGCCGCGTTAGAGAAGCGGGCTGCCCGCTCTTGCAAAGTCTTCCCTGGGGACCGTGCCTGGCCATCGGACTTGACCTGGTTCTTGTTCGACCTCCTGACTGGCGGGGCTCTGATAGACGGCGTTCCTGCTGCGGCGCCGTGCTACGAGAACTGGCCTCAGTATGACAAGGCCAAGTGCGAGGAGATCACGTCCAAGTGGTCCACCCCGCAGTATCAGTGAGTTGATTACTCTCCAAAGCCTGGAACACTTGCTGACGGTGACAGGATGTCTGAGCCAACGGGTCTTGACTATCCGATCTTCGAAGGCGTCAGCTGCGTCCCTCCGAGTGTTGCTCGCACCGGTGCCACCTGCACCCAAGGCGGCCACCCTTCGTATGTTGTGAAGGTCAAGCACGTTGCTCAGATCCAGCTCGCAGTCAACTTTGCTCGTAACCTCAACCTGAGATTGAACGTCAAGAACAAGGGCCATGACTTTAACGCCAAGTCGACCGGCGCTGGTGCTCTTTCCGTCTGGACTCACTTCCTCCAAGACATTCAGTATCTCGGTGCCAATTACTACCACCGCGTTTCTGGCTATCGGGGCGCAGCTTTCAAGATCGGCGCTGGTGTTCCAGCTTTGACCTTGTATGAAACTGCTGACAACCTCGGCCTGCATGTTGTTGGTGGCATCGCCCGAGTAAGTCACCCTGACCGTTTTACCGCGGGCATTGATTAACACCAATCTCCTTACAGACCGTTGGAATCGGCGGTGGCTACACTGCCGGCGGAGGCCACTCCCCTCTGATGTCAAAGTACGGCGTGGCCGCAGACCAGGTCCTCTCCATGGAGGTCGTCCTCCCCAACGGCCGCTTCGTCTCGGTCGACGCGAAGCACTACCCAGACCTCTTCTTCGCCCTCCGTGGAGGCGGCGGCAGCACCTGGGGCATCGTCACCTCCCTCGTCATCCGGGCCTACCCCAAGACCCCGGTCACCACGCTCACTTACAGCTTCAAGACCGGCGCCAACGTGTCCACCGAGAGGTTCTGGTCCGGCGTCGACGCCGTCTTCGCCCAGTTCCCCGACCTCGCCGACGCCGGCATGTTCAGCTACTGGTCCATCGCGTGCGCCCCGGCGACGGAGTGCAGCTTCTCCATGGCGCCGCAGTGGGGCAACGACTTGGACAAGGCCGGGCTGGCCGCCGCTTCGGCCCCGCTCTTCGCGAACCTCTCCGCGCTGCACATCCCCGTCTCGGACGTGACCTACACCGAGTTTGACGGCGTTCTCGACACGATGCTGAACACCTGGCCCGCCGAGTCCGAGGCTGTCGGTGCCTGGGGCTTCCATACTGGGTCCCGGCTGTTCCCGCGGTCCAACTGGGAGGACCCGGATAAGCTGACCACGCAGACCGCGGCGCTGCGCCAGAGCGTCGAGGCCGCCGGCATGATGCTCGGTTACAACTTCAAGGCGGCCGCGAACCCGTCGGTCAACCAGACCAACGCCGTCAACCCCGCGTTCCGCGAGACGCTCATGCACGCCATGCTCGGCGCCACCTGGGGCCCGAATGCGACGCCGGGGGAGATCGCCGCTGCGAGCAAGAACTTGGTCGAGTTGATGCAGCCCTGGCGCGAGGCCAGCCCGGGTGCGGGAGCGTACCTGAACGAGGCCGACATCAACGAGCCCAACTGGCCGCAGGCGTTCTACGGCAACAACTACGAGTACCTGTATCAGCTGAAGCAGAAGTACGACCCGTGGGGGCTGTTGTACGCTCCGACGGCTGTTGGCTCTGAGGACTGGTATATCACCGACCAGATCGACTACTACCCAACCCAGAACGGGCGTCTGTGTCCCAAGTAATGGGTTAGAGGGTCTAAAAAGATAAGTTGATAGAATCTTAGTAATGCAATTGTACATAAAATGTACAACACTCATGGATCCGTGCAGCGGTAGTTACCGTTTCAGTAAACTGGTCGTTTCTAGAGCCGTGCTTTGATAGGTATCTGCCAGAAACTGGGCAAGCACTCAATTTCTTCCAAGACATACGAAACCTCACACCGATTGGGGATGGGCTGAGTTGTCTGATGGTTTGAGCTCGAGAAAAGGTCTCATTGACAATAGTTCAGGTGCGAATTCACGTGGAAATGATTGAATTTTCCAGTTGGCAATTATAGGCATAGATAATACAAAGAGTGTAAGTGAACAGCTGGATTCAGCGTAAAGCCAGGAACGGTGGCTCTCAGGAACCGCCTTGGGAGACTGGCACTTCGAACTGTCGTTCCTGCGCTCCCACCGCTTACCACACAGTTCCTTTGGTCTGCTTGCCCTTCTCCTCCTCGACGGTCTTGACGTTGATGTTGCGCCACATGAGGAGGGCAATCAGAATAAGGGGGATGAAAGCGCATCCAGCAATAACCATCTTCCGCTGGACGTCGGCGTAGGCCGCGATGATGGCCTCACGGATCTCGCTGCCCATGGGGTACGAGAGCTGGACGGTGATATCACTGAAGATCTTGGCCGTGAGGCCCTTGCTTGCCTCGGGGAGATTCTTGTAGATGGCGTCCTTGAGGAGGTTGTTCCAGAGGCCGCCGGCGATGGCGAGACCGATGGAGGCACCAATGGAGCCGAAGAGGCCGTGCAGCGCGAGGCCGATGGCGATCTCCTGGTGGGTAACGGAGGACATGACGGCCAGCTGGGAGGTGAGGGCGAAGATTTCGCTAGCGACACCGTTGAAGATCTGGCACATGACGAGGAAGCCGACGGACGTGCTCGGCTGGCGGAAGTGGATGAGGAGGGCGGTTCCGAGGACGCAGATGGGGACGCCGCCGATGGCGATGTACTTGAAGCGGCCAGTGTAACGGATCAAGCTGCGCGCATTGTTAGCCTCGATTGTCTCGTATCAAGTACTGTCTGCGGGCACTCACAATCCGATAGGAGCGGCGAGGATGGCGGAGGTCAGACTGAAGGTGTTCAGGATGTAGCCGGCGCTAGTGATGTCCTGGTTGTGCGCGACCTGAAGGTAGGATGAGTAGTAGGCATCCCAGCAGCTACGTGACATGTCAGATGCGGTGCTTTCCGATGGCTGAAATGGGGAGAATGCTTACTAGATGGAAAGGAACATGATGCCCTGGACCATGCAACCACCAAGAACGGTCCTGTCCTTGAGGAACTTGTAAGGGAACAGGCACACTTTGGCGAACCACTTCTCCCAGCAGACGAAGAGACCCAGGCTGACGAGACCAAAGACGATCAAGCAGATGATGGTCGGGCTTTGCCACTTGTGGCCGACGGTGTTGGTCAAGCTGAAGGGGAGCAGGAACATGGAGAAACCGGCAGTAATCAGAATCAAGCCAATGACTGTAATATGTTAGCACAAAAGTAATCAGGATGGCATGCCTAGTAACTTACCATCGAACTCGATAAAGTAGTGCTTGGTAGACGCCCACAAGCTGCGGGTCTTGACCTTGGGAGTGATCAGGCCCTGCTTCTTGGCCTTCTGCTCACTGAAGAAGAAAATGATGGCGACAGGGATACAGAAGCCGATGAGAATGATGGCGAAGGCACCGAACGCCCAGCGGAAGTTGACCTGGTCGTAGAACAACTGGGCGATTTTGGGGCCGGCAAAGGTCGTGGCGATCAGCGGCAGGCTGTTGACACCGAACATGATCATACGGTTGCGCAGGGAGGTCATGTCGGCCAGGATGATGCTGATGATGTACTGGAGACCAAGGTGACCGACCCAGAAGATCGTCTGGGCGGCCGCGTAGGTCTCGACGTTCTGGCAGGTGGCCTTCATGATCATGCCGATGGTGATGAGGCCGACCATAGCGACGAATCCCTCGGTACGGCCGCGGATGTCGATGATCTTGGCGATGGTGAGCTTGGAGACACCGCCGAGGATCGTGGAGATGATGCTGGTCGTGGCCAGGAGACCGTGCTGGCCGAAGGCAGAGGTGATGTAAGGCGTCAGGGCGCCCTGGACGGACTGCAGGAGGTTGTCGACGAAGCTGACGAGGAACAGGCTGGATTTCACGTTGTCAGAGTCTCAATCTTCTTGATTTAAGGAGCGGTTCGGGCTCGAGAGGGCATACAGGACAAAGACAACCCAGAGCATCGTCTTGGACCACACCGAGGTGATGGCCTCGACCTGCTTGACACCGGCCTGCTTGTGCTCGGAGGCGGAGTCGTCGGCCTTCAGGTCGGCATCGGCGTGGATGTCGACCACGTTCTGCCCGCCGTTGGTCTTCTCGATGTCATTGTCAGACGCGGGACCGTTGTGCTCCGCGGTCCGAGGCGGCGATGGCTGAATAGCGGCCATTGCGTCGGATTAGAAAGAAGCTTCGCGTGGCTTGCAGGGGAGGATCCGCGATTTGATGCACCCAAGACAAGGGGGGACCCGTGCCAGAACGAAGGTCAAGAGAAGAGGGAGGCGTAACCGACGGAGGGGGTAAAGGGGACAAGAACAGCCGGGCCTTCGTCTGGGCGAGCCGGCAGAGCAAAAAGATTTATATTTTATCTCGTACTGATCAGATCCTGCACGACCCAGCGCTGATCCCCTTTTTCCTGACCCACGTTGCACCGAAGAATTGTCAGTCCTCTGCTACCAACAGATATTGCAGTTCCCGAGTGGGTATTCCCGTGGGTAAGGACCCGTGGGAACCGTGGGTATAACACGGGCATCAACTCGCGCAAAGACTTGATTCGTCAGGAAGATCTATTCGATTCGTAACGTCTACGGGTTGGAAAAATTACTCGCTTACGGCGCTGGGAGGGCCGGCCGGCCGTGCCGCGCCGGCCAATTACGAGCCGGAAAACTGTGGCCGATGCAACGGTTGACGACGGCTGTCGCGTCCGATGATCGGGGGTCCGAGGCGACGAATCGATGCCTCCAATGGAAAGTTGGAAACCGTCTCCATCTCCTCCTGTTCCGTTATCAGATGATCTGACAAGGTATTCGGTGGAGGCATGTCCACATGGGTTCCTCTTTTAGTCCTGCTCAGATCAAGGGGCTCCCCTGCATTACTGAGAGAAATTTCTCGCTGGTTGCCTCGCAAAGCTAAGCAACTTACCAGACTGGATGCTACGGCGGGTTCGGTTAGCGGGAGCCAAGTGTGCGCCCTAGGGCTTAGATGGAAAAGCGATGCGTCATCAATACCAGTTAGCTGGTTGCGTTGCGCACCATAGAAGAGAGTATCATCCGCTTCACGTAGTGGACATCGGGGAGTTAACTCTTCAACTGAGCCATGCATCTGCCTTGCCACCAAATGACAAAGTAGGAAGTGTTGCCGATTTCGTTCGTTGGTTGATTCTATTGACCTGGTGGCAGGTGGGTTCATGTTGCGCAATGCACAGCCGTAAATAGTCTCGTCGGATATTACGGTGCGGGAAGAACAGGGCGACATGCGCAACCCTTGCGTAAGCTGTCCGGGGAGTTATTTGACAGCCGCCATCGCGATGTAGGTGAAGACGAGAAACAACCTTCAGCTTTTCTGGAACATCACCCTTGGAATCGCTTGTCGAGATGTGGGAGTTGCTCAGGGCTACATTTAAGGCCGAGGATCTCAAGTGCAAAGCCGACAACCAGGAACTGTGACCGTACTTTCGCGAGAGATTTCGGAAATTCGGTGGAACGTTGCTGATCCCTTCTGTAACTGGAACACAGAGAGTTTCTGTGGCACCTCCGTTGACCCACTGAGGATCCAGAGTTCTCAACCTGCCGCCACATTAGATGTCACACTGCAGGTTGTCCGTTGTGCCAGCGGGGCTAGAACGATCCAATGGTCTCCGAATCATCTTGTTAGGCGTCGAAGAGCAGGCAATGGGATGCATCAACGGTCAAAGGGCAATGCGATAGTTAGAATCGAAACCAATCGATAAGATGCAAACCTCACTACCTTTTGAGTGCCGTTACGGATAGAGAGAGACAGAGAACATGATCATCGCGACAAGAGCGTCAAGAAGGCGGAAAGGCAGTCCATGTAAAGAAGGTATTGCAGTAAATCACGCATTGAATTGCCACGGCGGCTAATTTCGCTAACACGTAAGTTTTGCCCGGAGCGTTGGCTTGATCCGGACTCAAGTTGGAACACTTGAGAATGTACTCCTAATCTCATGATGAGGCATCCCGCTACCCGCTGGTCTCGGCCTGTCTTTTGGCCAACCTCCATTTTTTCAAACCTCTTCATAGCTGTCCGGTCTCGGCTTGGTGGGTGAGTAGGGCAACGAGCTCCTACTTGCTGCGCCTCCAGTAGTCGTAAGCCAAGTACCTCCCTACAGTAGTGTATCCAGCACGAGTTGGTGATTCGTCCGCATCAGGGTTTACGCACTACAAAGCAATCATAGTCGCTGCATCTAGGAGGATGATACTTCAGTCGATGGATAGGCTGTGGTGTGAGCTTGGCTGCATTCCGGGGACTTACAAAAAGTCCGAGGTCAGGTCGGGTGATCTTGGCGACGTAGATGAGCCCCTGATCAAATTTGCAAGATCATTATCCAGTCGTCAGCCAATGAACCGTTTCGCATTCTGTTGAAATAGGCAACTCACATTTCATTGGTTCTCGATTGGCTCTCAAATATTCCTGTTGAAAGAGTAGTCCGGGAACTAGAGAATAACTAACAGCAGGCTGCCGAGCCCAGACAGTGTTTTGTTGCTTGCCAGGAAGCATCATTTTCGCAGTAGACTTACAAGGACTCTATGATCTGATTTTTTACTGTGGTCTTTCGTATAACCCGTGTAATATTAAACGTGTTCCTGTTGAAGCAGACGGCCCATTGCTGTACGGGACTTGACTTATTTGGCTCGAATCCGTGTCAACTTGTGAGTTAAGGCGTTGGCGCGATCCCTCGGCGCCTAGAAATGCCAAGTATGTATGGCCGACGGTTCGTCTGGTAGCTTGCCAAGACGGCTAAGTGCATGATGCCTCATTCGACTTCCCCGTGGGGTTCCGGTGGACCCCGTATCGCTCGGCATCCCACTGGTAAATCACCTCATTCGCGTGAATGATAACCTTAGAATTACGGATAACGCCCAAGAGGACCAGAATGTTAAGAATTTCTCTCATTTGTTGTTTCTCATTTTTTGCGTTGGTCTTGGAATAAAGGTAGTTCTCCGGCACCGTCTTGACCGGCTTCTACTGGCCTATAAATCCTCACACGTCTGGTCAGCCGCTCATCTCTATTAAGCATTATACTGTTTTCTAGATAGGCAGCTCTCGAGAAGTTAGCAAAGCCATCTATAATTGGACACTGCGAGCGATGCAAAAGTTTAAGTACTATGGCCAATATCAATAACTACGGAGTGTTCGGTTGCTTGATATGCTCTTGAGACCCAGGGGGAAAACGCAAAAAAAATACTGTGATAGCACGACTTGGTATCGATCCAAGGACCTCTGGGTTATGAGCCCAGCGCTCTACCCCTGAGCTACCGTGCTTGACGCTGTTTCTTGAAAAGTGGGAAGTACAAATTGGTTAAAGCCCTAGGTGTGGAGCACAGTGACCCATCAGTGATTGTGATGATTATCAGATGTGGATTTGCAAGCCACTTGTTGAACCTTCAACAGCATTCACCGGAGAAAGCCAGAGACACGGATGTTGTCGTCAACAAGGCATGTTGCGACACCATGTATAGAATGAATGGGGAAAGGAGGAGGGCCGAAGGCCGAAGTCTGACAGGCTAGCGACAGACAAAGAATTCATACTGCATAGATAACTTGTGTAAAACGATCATTCCTAACATACAAACCAAGGATAAGCTAGTCTCGCTACAGCTTCGCCTTCTGAAGCTGGAGTTTCACCCATTCCTCAACCGTTGTCGGCTCCCGGCCCAGCAACCACCGAAGCACATTGGGGCTACCAGCCATGCTATAACGAGTACAGAACAGCACAAGCCTCTCCGCCTCGTCTCTCGTGATGTCAGGCCTCAGATCTCCCTCGGATGCGAACGCACTGCTGCCGCCGAAGACCACGTTCAAGAGCCTGTCAACGCCCTGCTCAAAGCTGAGCAACTTGACCTGGACCTCTTTCCCGATCGCCTTGCCAATGACCTCAAAGACCGCCGAGTCCGAGGTTGGCAGCGTGCTACAGAGCGGATACTGTGCGTAGTAATGCTTCTCCCGCTCGAGGAGCACCTTCGCACCCACCTCGGCGAGGTCCCTCAGAGCGAGGAGGCTGTTCGGCACGTCGGGATCCCACATGGGCTCCATGGTCGGCACCTCCATGCCCGCGAGGCTCGCGACAGGGTACTGGTCCATGAAGTTGGTCGGCTGCAGTATGGTCCACGGGACGGGGCTGAGCATCAGCCGCTCCTCGACGAAGCTCTTCAGGTCGTGCTGCATGAGCTTGCGGTGCTGCGTGCCCAGCACGCTGGAGAAGACGAAGTGGCGGAGCTGGCTGCCCGGGGAGATGAACTCTGCCGTTGCGGCGTCGATCATGTTGAAGCCCATTTCGCGCTCGCGGGAGTGGATGCTTGGACCCGCGTGGTAGATGGCCGTGGCTCCCCGGACCAGCTCGCGGCAGGCGTCGGGCGAGGAGAGGTCGGCGACGACGACTTCGGCGCTGGGATACCTGTCTTGGAGCTTCGACGCCGAGTTTTGGGAGTGTGAGATTAATCGCAGCTTGAACTTCGTTGACGTCAGGAGGGGGAGGAGATGAGATGCCTGTTTGCCGCTGGCGGAAGTAACCACCAGGATTTCCGCCGCGCTCTCAGAACTGGATGATCCGAATAAACCCATGTTGATGCATGTATAGTTGCTGATCCGGCTCAGGGTTAGTGTCCGTCACCCATGGCAACTTTATACCCAACGGCTGAAGGCAACCTTTGGAAAACCTCGGGCCTGCCTGTGACGCATGCCGTTCGCACCCAAAAGCATCTGTACTTCCTAAGATCTGTAGTAGCCCCGCACCATCTCTTCTTGTGTTCTACGACTGTTGTCGTCAGTTTGGAGCAACTGAAAAAACCTACTTTCTCATCGGACGAATCGGACACTGGGTGTAAGACCAACGTGAGCCCAATGCCGACAAGTACGGATACACACATACTTCAGGACATCTCCGTCTCGGTTGAATCGGGTTAATATTGGCGCATGTAACGTCATGCGATTCAATGTCAATATCGGAGTCGTGCACGCTGTGAAAATGAATAATTGCTTTCATTTCTCCAAAGAACTCGTTCCGGATCATGTTGAACATACCAAATGTCTCTCTCCGACGGCTAGTACCGTAACTCGGGAGGCTCCAAAATAACGGGGCAGTTCTGTCAAGGCGAGTTGAATATGTTCGATATTTTGAACGGTGTTTTCTGTTCCTCTTTGTATCCTTCAGTGTTTGACAAACCTTCTCCTCTATGATTTCGATTGGGTGTCTTACTGACTTATTCAATGTTGAGCTGGGTATCAGGACGCCCAACTGACGTTGCCGCGAGTGCCTGCAACCAAGCAAGTTGCTCAATGAAGGACTGGCATCGCGCGCATCAAGAACAAGCAGGCCAACGAACACAGTCCCTTCTTAGAAGTAGGTGGCCGTTCGTGGATCAGGACTTGCTGATTTTGCCTCGGACTCTGGGAAAGAATAAGAAAAAAAAAGCAAAACTCACGCGTCTGCACGTAGGCAGACGTGAGTCGAACGACGGACCTTACTCAATTTCAAGGATGCATTAATTACACCACTAAACTAAGCAACCGAGTTCAATGAAAAGATTTAGTGTGAGCGGGAGCTATGTTGCTGGCGCATCCACACTGGATGGGTCGACGGGTCACAGCATACCCGGGATATCGGCCTCTGACTCCGTTTGGAACAAGGGAATTACAGCGTGCGCCGGTATTGACGCCACGAACTTCCCCAGCACCCCATACATACTCACCTGTCAGTTGGTTAGTTGTTGTATCGGAAGTTGTCGCTGTAGAACCGGTATGTGCGCATGTGGTGTGGCCAACGCGGATCACTTTGCATAGAAAGCAAGATAGAAAAAGAAGTGCAAAGGCTCGAACAACGTCAGTTGTCTTAGACAACTCGCTATTAGGGGCTAGGGGCTTCGCAATTCCCTGGCAGTCGAGGTTCTCGGCAAGCCCGGACTCTTGGCCCGCGGCTGAGTCTTGGGGACGACAAGACGGACGATCCCAGATCCATGACATCGTTGATTAAACGCCCCGCAATTGCAGTGAACGACGGCGCCAGCGGATGGAATAGAGTTTGCAACGTAGATGAGCCAACAATCAACGGGCCCTTGATTTGTCCCGAGCAGTTCCAGAAAAAGACGTGGTAAACCCCTTGCCGGCGGAAGGTCGCATTCAGCGGTGATCACGGGGTTTGATAAAAAGCGCAGAGCTCCCTCGTACCTTCAACTTCTCGCCAACAACTAACTCGTCACTCGTTTACTCAAGTTCAACTTCGATAATTTCAACACCACCGACACCCGGAAATATGCACATCCCACTCAGCTCCCTCGCCCTCCGCGCGCTGGCCTCAGCGCCGCTCTTCAGCCCCTGGACCGCGAGCGACTGGGTCGCATCAGACGACACCGTCCGCGGCGGCGCAAGCCACTCGACGCTGGACATCATCCAGCCCAACACCCCGGGCAACCCCTTCTCCGACTCCATCGCAAACTTCCACGGCAACCTGGACTACGCAACCCTCGGCGGCGCGGGCTTTGCATCCCAGCGCACCGCGGACAACTGGCCCGCGCTAGACATCTCGGCCTACGACACCATCACCCTCGAAGTCCCGTTCTCCGACGGGAAGAAGTACACCTTGAACCTCAAGGACACGGTCCCCCCTCCCGTCAACGGCGTGGAGCAGTCCGGAGTCAGCTGGGAGTTTGACTTCCAGATCCCCGCGGTGAACCACACCGACGGCCAGGTTGAAAAGGTGGTGATGCCGATTTCGGAGTTTGTCCCGACGTTCCGCGGGAGGGTGCAGAATGACACCGCGCCGCTTGACCTTTCGAGCATCAAGAGGGTCAACTTTATGATCAGGAGGTAAGTTGTCCGGTCTTTGGCAGTGTCTGAACGGGTTCTTTTCTAGTCGTGATTCTGACGGTTATGCAGTTTCTTCGCAGAGCAGGACGGTGACTTCCAGCTGCACATCAAATCTGTCATCGCTTCGAAGGAAGGCAGCGTTGAACTACAATGAAAATGTTGAAGAAAATCACAAATACCCAACGAGCAAGATTCTGCTAGCTCGAGTTAGATAAAAGTCGTACAGCGGCAGTGGCTATAATAGCCATGCTTTTTTTTACCAGAGTTAAAGCCATCCATTGATGCTTTTTGTTTTTACTTGACTTGCAAAGCAGTTGACGGTTCAATGTAATTTGACAAAGTCATCGAGTCAAATGCTTCCCTGTATTCTTCCACCAGCACAAGCATAACTACTCTTCAACCAACTCGTCTTCTTTTCTCGCCAAGTTAATCATTCACTCTCAGCCGCAACTCCGACTGTCCACTTCAGCAACAGCAGCGCCATTCACGCAGCCCCCGCCCAGTGGTCCTCATAAGCCTTAGTCTCAAAGTACTCCCAACAAGTCCCCCTCACGCCCCTGCCCCTGCTCCTCTCCATGATCGCGTCCCCGTCCTCCAGGACCTCCGCCCGGTCCACGAGGTCCCTCAGCCTCCACACCTCGTCAACCACCTCCTGGACGGACATCGGATCCTCGCCGACGCCGCGGATCAGCCACTCCGCCGTGGCGAGCAGCTCCCTGATCTTTGGGACGACCTCTTCCTCCAGCAGGGTGAACTGGTCCGCCGCGAGGAGAGTCAGCGACGCGGCGCGGGCCTCGGCGGTACCGTCGACTTTGCGAGCTAGGCGGTGCATTGCCCGCGAGCGCTGTCTGCGCTGGAGTTTGGATACGAGGTCGGGCCACCAGGACGCGTAGGTCGTTTCTCGCTGGGAGACTAGTTCGTTGACGCCGGTGAGCAGGTCGGTAAAGGTGGCCTTGGCTGGCTCTGCGTGGGTAGTTTTCCTTTTGGTCAGCGTTGCCGGCATCGCAATGGGGAAAATTCCCCTCCCCCGGTGTTCGTGGAGTGGTGTTTGGACGTACTAGTCATGGACCGTTCGTTCTCGAGAGAAGACTCGATCCAAGTACGATTCCATTCAGCAGTCATTGTTGTAGTCTCTTGAAGAAAAGTTCGGGCTTTTCGTGCGTTTCCCCTAGGTAATCGTGCGTTTTGTTTCCAAGGACCCTTCTTTGGGGTTATTGAAGACTGGAACGAAACACGTTTACGAAACGACAAATAGCAAATCTGTGGCCTTGAAGGGGGCAGCAGGCAGGTAGGTTCTTATCGAGAAAGCCGGTCACTCTGGTTTTGTCTTTTTTTTTTTTTTTTGAAACTGATAGCTAGATTCTGTGGCGACCGCAGAGCTTCTGAATAGTTTATATACAAAGGTCTAGACTTCAGTTGGATATTCACTGGGTGGTTGGGGGAGACGACATTCTACATGGCATCCAGTTAGTGAATCTGTAATGCCCAAACTCAACACAAGTAGTATATTTGGACGACATTGTGTGCAGTGCTATTACGCTTCGGTCCCATGAAAGAGCAACTTGGCCACGGTGCTCACTCGATCCCGTCTCAAAATTCTCCCATCATAGTTAGATACTACTCGAAACATCACAACTACCCAGCTCAATTTTCAAGAACTCCATCTCAAGATTCATTGCGTCACGAGGTATACAGGCATAATCACTAGCCCAGCAACCACGGGTGTTTGTCGTTGTTCGTGTACATTAAAATACATCTCTACCAGTTGTACTCTAATCCTCTCCATATATCTGGTATCATCAAAAGCAAACCAAAAAACCTCACCAAAGTCATCACTCATAATCCACCTCCCTCAAATCCAACCCACCCCTCAGATCCAATTCCCCTCCCTCATCCCCTGCCCACCCTGATATCCAACATCCTCCGTCCCCTCAGAGACCCTCTTATACCCATCACTCTTGTCATACCGCCCCCCCAAAAACTCAAACGCAGCATCCCCCAGCGCGCCGACGGTAAACCTCCTCCCCCCATCCTCTGCCCTCCGAAACCAGCCCATCCTAAACTTCAACCCTTTGAGCATGGCATGCACCTCCTCCGTGGTAAACCTCCTCGAATCCTCGGGTAGACTCCCCACGAGATTCGAATCATACAGCAAACTCGCCATGGCGTTGATGCTCCCAAACTCATCCGGCGCTAGGCCCTCGACGTTCATGCTGAGAAGACGGCTGGTGAGCCCGATCCCAAAGAACGCGCGCAGCGCACGGGATAGCAGCGACCATATATGCGTCAGGGCTACTATACCAAGAATCCCGATGACGACGTACGTCACGGTCGCGCTCTGCACCAGCCTCCGGCGCGAGGCGTCCACAACCACAGCATCAGCCTCGACGTCTCCCGGATACTTCGCGGTAAGCGAGTCCCTCCCCGCGGGCACGCGGCTCTCCAGGTTGAGAAGCTGCGCACTAGTAAACGCAAACACATCATTCAGCCCCTCCAGTATCCTCTCGTCCCACGCCGGGTCCCCGAACCCGTCGAGCGGGACGTCGCCGTACGGCTCGGCCAGCGGGCGGAAGAAGCTGTGCACGTCGCCCGCGGAGGTGTTGGTCACGGTGATCTCGGGCATCGCGTTGCCGAAGAGCCGCCCCTTGCCCAGGCCCGTCACGATGGTGTCCCAGTCGTACATGGGCACCTTCAGCGCGGGCTCGTAGGCCTTCGCGGTGGACGGGTCCGCCACGACGACGGGGGGTCGGTTGTGGTCGACGACCAGCTCGCCGTCGAGCCACACCAGGTTCACGTCCGCCGTGACCTGCGCCCACGAGTAGGTGCACTTGTAGAACCGCAGGTACACGATCTCGGCGAGGTCGTGGCTCATCCGGCCCCACAGGTACGTCTGCGTGAAGGTCGGCTGGAGCAGGTCCTCGGCCTTGGTGACGCCCTGCCCGCAGATCCGGTTGGTGTAGTAGAGGTTCTCGGGCGAGTTCAGGACGGTGGCGAAGGACGAGAACCCGGCGCTCGTCCCCGTCTGGTTCCTGCCGTACTGCAGGTTCGTCCCCATCGTGAGCGGTTTGGTCCTGTTGTTGGGACACGTCTCGTTGGCCAGCAGGATGCCGCGGTAGATCGTCTCGGACGTGTCCGCGCCGATGGTCTCGGTGTAGTGGGTGATGGAGACGTTCCAGTGGCTCTCGGGCATCCTCTTGCACTGCGACACGATCTTCGCCGCGGGCAGCCGGGCCCTCACGGTCTTGCTGCTGCCTTCCGCCGCGTCGCCGGCCAGCGCCGAGGTGTCGATGACGGGGAACGCCAGGTCGTTGTACGTGTTCCGCGGGGACGTGAAGTTGGCCTCGCCCTTCCGCGCGATCAGGCTGCGCAGCATCTCGCGGTTCTTCTCGTACGGGTACGAGTCGTTCCCGAAGGCCACGTCGCCGAACCACGTCGTCTGCGGCAGCCGCACGGGCGTCGGCTCCGGGACGGTCGTCACGGAGAAGGCCACGGTCGCCAGCGTCGCGAGGAACCCGCACAGGAGCACCAGGACCTGCGACGCGACGACGGTCCACAGCCTCTGCCGCACAGACCTGAGCATGGCGCGCAGCCCGAGCATGTCGAGCATCGACGAGTCGAGGATCCGCGCGCTGCAGGGCGCGATGGTGAGGCTGTGCAGCTCCGACAGGCCCCTGAGCATCGTGTCGGACGAGGCGACGTACAGCGAGACGCCGAGCATGACGAGCGCCGGGAACGACGTCCACAGGAGGTACCAGAAGCCCGACTCGTCCACCGTCGCGATGCCGCCGTGCAGCTGGGACGAGCGGAGGGCGACGCCGAGGCCGATCATGAGGCCGCCGACGAAGATGGTGAAGGTGACCTGCGACCACGTCCTGAGCACGACGGGGTAGAAGCTGCTGTGGCTCCAGCTCTTCTTCCTGCCCTCGAGCTCGAACGCCGGCATCTCCTCCGAAAGCCCCGAGCCCGAGCGGTCGTGGACGAAGAGCAGGCTGCCCAGGATCGTCGCCGGGTCCCGGTGCCAGATCCTCGTGTACCGCCTCGACCGGATGAGCGCCGACAGCATGAGGCCCGAGATGACGAACGACAGAGCAAACATGGCCAGGCAAACCTGCCGGTTGAGCGACAGCCTATCGACGGTGACCGTCACCTCGCCAGCGACTCCCGCGTCGGCCTCCGTCCTCAAAAGGTAGTGGCCCAGCAACGGCCCGATGCGCCTCATGAGCCGGACCGTCGCGTTGGACATGCGCTCCATGAGGTCCGCCGAATCGTCCCACGTCGTGTTGAAGGAGTAGTTCTCCACCATGATGGGTCCGTAGTTGGCAAGCTTGGACTGGGCGTCAAACCATCCGCCGCCAGGCGTCGGGGGAATCGAACCCACCAGCATCGTAAGTATGTCCGCATCGATCTCCCTGCGCGGCTGGCCCTCCAGCACGGTGAGGTTCGGGCTCACCCCGTCGTCGACGACCTCGACCTTGGCGATCCACGCCGTCGGCGCGCAGAGGACCGCCTGGAAGTCCGGCTCAAGCACGACGGGCCAGCTGGTGTTCGCAACCCCCAGGCTGTAGTTGCCCGCCGAGTAGACCATCTGCGGATACTGCTGCGGCAGGTTCGGACAGGGCCGTGGGACCGGCCCGATGCGGGTCGCGACCTGCCAGGACGGCCTGAACTCGCCCTCCTTCGGCACCTCGATGGACCTCTGCTCTACCCAGACGGTCTCGTCGCAGCCCTCGAACTGCATGGAAATGCGGGTTCTGTATCCCTTGTATGAATTGGGCCCGCCATTTCCCTCGACGGGGTCAAGAACGTGGTCCTTCATGCGCACGCACTCCATGTCGGTGAAGAAGCCGTCCACCTCGGCCCTGATCGGCGCGCTCTGCGTCCCTCGCGCTCCGCCCGCGCCGAACGTCTGGTACGCGGCGTCTTTGGTGACGCCGTACGGGTATCTCATGTCGAAGTCATTTATGGCGCGGGCGGCGTAGTATGCGATGACGCCCTCCCTAGTAAGCGTGGAACTCGATGTGAACGAACTGTTGAAGGTATCCAAAGTGCGGACATGGACAGGGTTCACGACTTCGACTGGGGCGAGCCTGAAGAGACCAGGGGCGAGGACGATCTCCGCCCTGATCAGCAGCGCGGTGATGGCCGTCCAGAAGACCAGGTAGTGCCGTCGACGCAGGGAGTGATAGAGGACCTCGGGCGAGAGCATCGCCGTGTAGTCGAGGTCGTGGTCCGGGGTTTGGCCGCGGCGCATGACGATCCACGGCATGTACCTCATGGCCTGCAGCTCAACCCGTGCCCAGAGAGCGGCGAGGACGGTCAGTACTGTTGCACTGCTGTTAGCCATTTCTACTCGCCCCATCGTCGCAGCAGGAAAGGCGGGGGAAGGGTGTTACCAGCAGTTGGGCCGAACCGCCACACGTATCCGTAGCTCTGGCGCGTTCTCGTCAGTCCATCATGCCGCTGCGAATACCACAAGGCCACGGGAAGGGCGATGGTGATGCAGAGAAACAGTCCCGCAAAGGCGGCGAGCACAGCAGGCCGCAGCCATTGGGGTCGCCACGTCGGTTCTCGCTTGGTCGCGCCGTTGGCGCTGGGGTTCGTGTCATCGGTGTCGTCCTCCAGTCCCGTCGTGACGGTGTAGAACGTCTTCTTCTCGGCCAGGGTCGGCATCGTCTCCGTCCGCCGCTTCGAGGGCTCCCAGTTCGTGGCGCTGTCCCTCTCCACCCGTCGCACCTCGTCGACATCGTCGCGCACCTCCCGCGGGACCTGCTGGTACTGCTCGATGCCGCGTGTCGAATCGACCGTCGTCCGCCTGGGGACCGGCCGGCGGGGAATCTTATGCACTGGCTGAGGTGGTCCACCAGCCAGTAACGGCTGGTGGTTATTGATGCTGTCGTCGGCGCGTTCGAGAGAGGCCATCTTTTAGATGCCCTCGGCGCAAATGGAGACGACGGGCAGCAAACTCGCAACCTTGGCGAACTCGACAAACAAAAGCAGCGCCGGGGTGGGCGCTGCGAGTGGTTTGCCGGCAAACCGCCAGCCTTATGTATCTCACGCCATGCCAGGGATCTCTTCTCACTGGCCCACCACAAGCGCTGATTAGGAAGCTGCTTGGCTGCATCGAGGAAATGCTGTTGGCGGTTAATATTTTGCTGCATCGACCGGCCCCAGCGGCGGCCCGTCATTGGGAAGCGGTTGGCTGAAAACCGGAGAACAGGCTCAGCCCCCCCCCGGGAATCTCGCATAAGCGAGCACCACGATGCGCCCCAAGCCGGTTCGCCAGCGTTGCAGCGCCCATATTGGGGGGGGGGGGGGGAGGCAGCAGGCTCGATAGAGTGACTGTGCCGCAACGGCGACTCCCAAATCGTCGCAGATCGCGTCTTGGGAGCCGCCGTGGTGGCTGGAAGTGAAGAGTACCTCGCATCTTGCGTCAGTCACTCCGCAACGAATAGAAAGCATGGCTTCTGGGAAGAGAGCCTCGCCTTTGGAAAGACAGAATTAGAACAACTACGCGAGTTTGCTTGACCGCAACTGTTTGCTCTCACGTAAGACGTCGAGGACGCTGACATGCGTATGCGCGACTGTACGACACAGCTTCGTCCCAAGGCCCGCAGATGATCGAGTGTTGCGACAAAATTTAGTCCGATGAAGGCAGTAATTACTTGAAAACTTTTGAACATTCGACTCGTTATGTTTATATGTACAATCTCTCGGGGAAGAGCCCCGGTTCCCTCAAGGCTCAGTCGGCGAAGAGGTTGCGGCGGGTAGGGGACCAGTAAACGAAGGGCACCCGCAAGTCAGCCTGACGATATTTTGTTGGTTTTCTTCCGACGTGTCCCCGATCGAGAACGAAACCCAGTGGTACTGCGATTCCCGCGATGCAAAAACAGCACACTTTTTTCAAAGAGGTTTGATAGTTTTTTGTTGTCAATTTTTGGCTGCTGGACGACCTGCACCTTTTTTCAGCAACGACCCGTTTCGTCGCCCGTCCTTTTTCTTTTTTTTGAAAACCCTGGTTCCCTATGGATGGTTGGAATATGTTTTGCCTCGAGGTTGAATCTCACGTGACCAGAAAAAGAGACCCAACAAAGCTGGTGGTATAAGATGAGAGAGAGAGAGAGAGCAATATGCATGGACGCCTCCGATGGTGCTGGAAAAATTAGATGAGACAAGAAAGAGTTGATGGTGGCGGGCTGTCTAGCCGTGCAGACCACACGTTCTCTGGCGCATCACCTCGCGGCGCTTCTTGTCCTTCTCTGCAGCGTGGGTTAGCAACATACTCGAAAGCAGGTTATACGGGGAAGTGCGGGTGTACTGACCTCCGTCCCATGTCAGGAACTCGTGGAGACCTGATCCGGTGGGCACCATCGGCAAGACGGGCACCTTCTTGTCGGTGACGACCTCGAGGAGGGCGGGGCCGTCGCTGTTGATGAGCCACTTGAGGGCGTCGACGACCTCGTCGGGCTTGACCACTCTGCGGTGCTGGACGCCCATGGCATCGGCCAGCTTCATGAAGTCGGGGTTCTGCTGGTGGGTGTGGGCGTAGCGGTCCTCGTAGAAGAGGTTTTGCCACTGCGTCACCATGCCCTGCTCCTCGTTGTTCAGGACAATGACCTTGACGCCAATGTTGAACTGAGCAGCGGTGGAGAGCTCGGTGAGGGTCATGTTGAAGGAGGCGTCGCCGTCAACGTCGACGACGAGGGCGTCGGGGCGGGCGACCTTGGCGCCGATGGCGGCGGGCAGGCCGTATCCCATGGTTCCCAGGCCACCGGAGGTGACCATGGTCCTGGGGTGCCTCCAGCGGAAGTGCTGGGCGGTCCACATCTGGTGCTGTCCGACACCGGTGGCGATGATGGTCGTCTCCTTGCGGTCGGCGGTGAGGTTGCTGAGCTCCTCGATGACGGTCTGGGGCTTGATCAGGCCGGAGCGCTCAGCCCTCTCGTAGTCGGACATGGGCCACTTCCTCTTCCACTCCCTGATCTTGTCGAACCACGCCTTGCGGTCCTCCATGGACTTGGGCTTGACGAGGGGCAGGAGGGTGCGCAGGTTGGTGGCGACGTCGCCCTCGATGGCCTCGGTGGCCTGGACGACCTTGTTGATGTTCTTGGGCATGATCTCGAAGTGGATGATACCTCCACGGCCCTCGGCGTGGGCAGCCTTGGCGGCAGGGGCGAACTTGCTGATGGCACCGGTGACACGGTCGTCGAAACGGGCACCAAGGGCGATGATGAGGTCGGCCTCCTGCATGGCAGAGTTGGCGTAGGCGGAGCCGTGCATACCGAGCATGTGCAGGGACTTCTCGTCAAGCTCGTCGAAGGAGCCCAGGCCGTGCAGGGTGGTGGTGACGGGGATGGAGACCTTCTCGGCGAGCTCCTTGAGGATCTGGACGCCGCCCTCGGACTGGGCAACACCCTGGCCGGCGTAGATGACGGGCTTCTTGGCGATGTTGACCAGGTCGGCGACGCGCTGAATGGACTGCTCAAGCTGCTTGTGGAGCAGAGCCATGGCAGCCCTCGAAGCCTGGCTGGGCAGGGAGGGGAGGGCGGCCTCGGTGGGGATGGCTCTCCTCAGGACGCTGGCGGTGACGTCCTTGGGCAGGTCGACGAGGACGGGGCCGGGGCGTCCGCTGGTGGCGATCTCAAAGGCCTCGTTGATGCGGCGGGGGAGCTCAGCGACGTTCTTGACCATGACGTTCCACTTGGTGCAGGCGCGGGAGATGCCGATGACATCGGCCTCCTGGAAGGCGTCGCTGCCAATGGCGGAGGTGACGACCTGGCCGCAGAAGACGACCATGGGGGTTCCGTCGGAGAGGGCGTCCTGCATCGGGGTGATGACGTTGGTCGCACCGGGGCCGGAGGTGACGAGGACGACGCCAGGCTTGCCGGAGGCGCGGGCGTAACCCTCGGCCATGTGGCCGGCGCCCTGCTCGTGCTTGGGCAGGACGAAGTCGAAGTGTTTCGAGTTGTAGATGGCGTCGAAGACGGGCAGAATGGCTCCTCCGGGGTATCCAACTGTTTGTGTGTGTGACTCACGGTCAGCCATATGTTCCATGTGCGCCTTCACCCACAACCACGACCACCAAAAGGAAAAATTGCAATTGGGTGACGAACAAATGTGCTTGACGTTGTGTCTCAACATCATCTCGTGGAAAATCTCTCCACCGGTCTTGCCAATGAACCTGTGCAACAACTGTAAGCGTTCCGGGTCGTTTACACGGCGGCAGATCGGGCGCCACCGCCAGGAGGATGCAATCCGACGTACGACTCGTCCATCTCGGGACCGCGGGGGTTGACGAGAGGCTGGACATGGCTGCGGTCCTTGTCGGCGTTGAAGTTGGGCGCGGGAGCTTCGCGGATCTCACTGCAATGGACAAGTCTCGGGTCAGCTTTTCGACTTCTTCGTTGAGTCACTCTCGAAGTGGCATCTCGACCACGACCAGAACCGAGGTGCGCGGCGCCGCCGGGAGCGATGACGGCGGTGGCACTTACGGAGCAGCAGAAGAAGCGGCCGTGGCCTGATTCCTCACGCCGGTGGTGATCTTCTTCGCAGGCTGGACGGCGGCGAGGGCGCGCGAGGTGGTGAAGGCGCGGGGAGAGCTGGTGTTGATAGCCCTCAGGGCACGGGTGGCGTGGCGGCTTCGGAGCATCATGACGGGCAGAGTGGAGAGTACCAAAAAAGAACACGCACGAGGAAAAGGAAGAAAGAAGGCAGAGAAAGCACTCGGCGTATGACCTCGTCGAGATGGTTGAAAGCGAGCGCGGCTCGTCAAAACTAGACGATCGCAGGGGGGTTGGCGGCGGAAGGTTGCAACGGCAGAGATCGCAGTGCAATGGGAAATTTTGGCAGATCTCACAAACTTCACGGAGCAAGAAGTCTAAAAAGAGTCAGAGTCAGTCACGGTCGGGTTGGGCAGAAGGAAGTACAACCGGCCCGGGGGAGAGAGGCAAGGAGGGACTGGGACTGTGCTGCTGGTCTGGAACTAGAACTGGGAGCTGCTGGTCTTCCTTCAATGGAGGAGCGGCCGGCCGCGGTCAGCGTTTGCCCCCAAAGCAAAAGAGAACACTGGAGTCCTGGACGGGGAGGCTGCTGTTTCGGAGGCAGGGAAAAAAACCAAAAAAATTATCGGCCGTCTATGTGTGGGGTAGCCGCCCTCCCATTGGCCGAGAGGTCGCACAACGGGGCAAACTGAGCGCAAGCGTTGCTCATCGGCAGGTACGCACGGACCATTCGCCCAATCTGGGGTGGCGATATCGGCGACAGTTCCTGCAGACTGTGGTGGCAGGTGCAGCGCCGCAGTGGTGTAGCGGTGGTTCAGGGCACCTCCTCTGCTGCGGTCCATTGGCCATTGGGCTATTTCTGCTTGCCACCCGCTGCACATTGCCGCCCACCGCCTTCCCCCTCGTGCAGCTACTGCCGCGTTCCCCACCAATTGAATTACTTTATGACTCATTCTGATTGGCCGCCCTTCTAGATTGCCCCACGCTTCCGAGCTGAGTATCGAAGCACCTCCCAAAACTCAACTCACTCCAACACTAGGGAAGACCTATGCTGACTGGCGGTGTCTACAGACCCTTCATGTCTGACTGTCTGACTGTCCAGACTAATATCCGTCGAGACTCTAGAAACTGGGAGGAGCAAGCGAATATGCAACCCTTCCTTGCAGTAAAGACGAAGAGAAAACTACCTCACGAAAAAAGTCACAGCTGGAGAACCCATGACACAGCACTGACTTCAGTATTCCCACGACACCGGGCCCCTCCACATCGGAACAACCCTGGGCCCCTATCTTTTCCTGTCGTTCCATTTTCACCCACCGTTCCGTTCCCTACGACACCCGTCGCGCCACGACTGCTGCATCGCCGTTTCTCCTCAGATGTCCACGCATTGCCGCTTCTCCTGCTTGTTTCTCCTCAGGTCCACGCATCCGGAGGCTCGGCTTTTCTTGAGTGTCTCGCAGCACGGGACGGGAACGTTCAAAAGCAGTTGGCAAGTCGCAAACTCAGCCCGATCATCTGCAGGGACCAAGAGAAGAGGGGGTTTTGACTCATAATTCCCACCGCTAAAATGTTCAATTGAGACGGCTGCACGTGAACTCTATCAGCCATTGTGGTTAGCGCAGCTTCATCTCTTCCCGTCCCCGTCTTCTTCGTGGGTAAATTGCCGGCCGACTGATCGGAGGCTTGGGACCCCTCACCCGGGATGCTCCGGTGCCTAGGTCCCCACGCCCCTGTGTTCAGATGGTTGCGTCGCGCAGGGACGATCCATTCTCGACTGGAAATTGGGCAGACTCAGAGAATGTCACTGCATGAACTTCACGTCTTTGCAATATAATAATGAACTGCTCTGCAGGATGCATCGAAAGCGTAAACATTTTTTTTTGTTTCTCTACCGTTCCATTACCCATAAACATTGGATGCAGCCGTTGAACACCGGAACCCAGAATCGCACGCCGAGGTATCTTTACCATGCTTGTACACCGGTAACCGCCAATACAGTTCATCATCTGATGATTGTGTCCTTCACCACCATTCGTGTCGTCTCATGCTCCTCCGTCGCGAGCCAGCCTAGTGGGTGCGGTCGGAGAAGGGGTTGCCGGTGTCGTAGGGCTGGTTGTCGCCGTGCTGCATCAGGGGCTGGTGGGCGTTGGAGTCCGCGGGCTGGACGTCGACCGTCGGGCGCTTCTTCATGTTGGCCTCCCTGGCTATAGCAGCGGCCTCGGCCTTTGCCGCGATGCGCTTCTTCTCCTTGCGCTCGCGGCAGCAGAGGAAGGTGATGGTTCCGATCGCGCCCGTGATGGCCACGGCGAAGAAGATGGCCACGGCAATGCCGCCTCCGCCGAGCGTGTTGTCCATGACCAGGCAAGAGGGCTTGCCCTCCGGGTCATCCTTGCAGAGCATGCCCGCCGCGCAGGTCGCGAAAGAGACGACCGTCGGGTAGCAGCCGCTCTTGAGCGTCTTTCCGGAGCTCGCACCCGTCGAGGCGACGGGGCAAACTGTCGTCGACGTGGTGGTCGTCGTAGAGCAGGTCAGGCCCGATGTGCTGCTTCCGGTGCCAGTGGTAGCAGCCGTGGCGGTGGCAGCGGTGGAAGCCGCGGCAGCCGTGGTCGCGGCGGCAGTCGTCTCATCCGCCGTAGTAGTTGCGCGGGCCTGGATCGGGGCGTGGAAGCGGGCGCGCAGCTCGGCAGCCAGGTTGCCGTACTCGTCGCACCTATCCAATGCCCACTGCGCCTCAACAACCGCCTCGGCAAGCTCGCAGCCAGCGTTAACCCAGCAGGCCTCCATGTCGGCCTGGGTGAAGTCGTCGGGGATCATGTCCAAGCAGTGTGCGACGGAGCCCGCCATACCGCAGGCGCTCTGCCGGGCGAGGTCGGCATTTCGCGAACGAAGGCAGTGCAGCCTTGCGGGCGAGAGCGCCGAGGCGGCGGTGGCGAGGAGGGCGAGAAGCGCCGGGGCGGACTGATACGAGCGCATTTTGGGACCGGTTTTGTGGGGAGCTATCCTAATGCGAAATGCCGGAGCGGAGAACCGATTCGGTCGGGTGTCGGTGGGTAGGGTAGCGGTTCGGAGTAGACGCCCAATTGCCAACCCTCAAGTCTGGAAGCAAAGGCTTGTGTAGCACGCTGGAAAGTCGTGCTCTGGCAGCTGCCTGATTCGGAAGCTTGGTTCGGATGCCGGCAGGTAAACCTATTTAGGTAGAGGAGAGGGACGGAGGTAGACGAGGAGAGAGTGGTCGTCGACGACTACGTTGGTGATGTTGTATCGAGGGATGAGAGAGTAGTATAGGATACTTTTGCGATTCGATCCTTTGTTGACGCCTAGGAGGTGGAGGAAAGAAGACACCAGTGGTTCGTGACGAGGGCACACGGGGAGAAAAGGGAAGAGGAACAGGAAGCGTCGGGTCCGGGAGAGATGGGAATGAGGGTCAAATAAAAAGAGGAAAAGAAAAGGAACGACAGCAACAGCACCCAGCACCCAGCACCCAGCATGGAGCATGGAGCAGTATTTTAGCGGGCAGGCGCCTGGGGCTGGGCTGGGCTGGACTGGATTCACTGGACCTGGACTTGCCTAGGTAGTTGGAAGGGTCCATCGGCTCTTTGGCGTGTTCCCATTGCCCATTCTCGCCAGCCTGGTCTTGTCTCTGAGCTGAGATGCCAACGCCAATGCCACGAGCATCTGCACCTCAGCGCGCGGGCCCTCTAGAGCCCATTCGGGAATGGCGTCCTATGGAGCAGCCATGGTAATGTCTCCGCTTAGGCTCCTTTTTGTGGCTTACCTGCAGCAGACCCAGACAACTCCGTGCTTGCCCTCCCAGGGTACAGAGTACTTTTAGCTTGTATTCCTGGCGCCGGTAAGGCTGGAGAGCTCATTTCGCGAGAGGCCGGAAGTACCCTCCCGGGCTGAGGCTCGGGATATCGGGGTGGGTGAGGATGTGAGGTACATGATCCATGGATGGTACGGTTCACAGGTACGTGTCAACACACGCAGTGCTGATGGCGCTGCAGCGGCACAGCCCTCGCCCTCCAGTGTCCCCCCAAGAAGCCCTCCTGCGTGGAAAGCAGCGAATAGGAGTCCGAATCGTGGTGGCTGACGGCGTCCACCTCCATATTTAGGCCATTTCCTCATCTCATCTGGAGTGGTTCGCCCCATGTCTGCTTACGTTGTTCCTGGGCGGCCATCACCGCTCCGTCGGATACCCAGCAAGGCTTCGTCTCTGTTATTGCTGGGTAGATCGTGGTAGCACTGCTCGGTCTTGACCCCCAGGCCGCAGTCTTCGTTCGTGCTCCATTGTTTCTCCCCCTCGCTGTCGTGATTCCTTTGGCTCGAACGCTGTTTGGTTTGTCTCCCATGCCATCGTAGTACCTTCTTCAGCTGGCCGGCCACAATTCTGTGCTAAAAGTAGCCTGCGCTGCTCCCGTACCACAGCTTATCCTGAACCGCTCAAGCGCGGACGGCACAGAGCAAACTCTAACAAAGCGCCCCACGACAAGGGGGACCCTCGCGTCGACATTCGGATGCTCGGCCAATGGCAAGCAAGTCGGGAGCGCGTTTCCCTGGGCCTGTCGATGTTTGAGCCGAAAGGGTATCCGTATACCGTACGTAACCTGATGGCCGTTGGCCGCTGGTCGTGTAGGCTATTTTCTGTTGGACGGGATGAGGGGGTGGGCTTCGAGCATCGGTTGGAAAGAGAAAGAACCGTCGTCTTCCGTTGTTTGCTCGGCGGAGGTAAGTATCTAGCGTCGTGGGCTGTGGTGATGGGGTCCGAATCCCTGCTGCGGCTTGAAAAGTGGTTGTTGGGTTGGCCCGTGGCTGAGACCTGACACCCTGGACGCCGAGCCAGCCTCCCCAGTCGCCCGTCCCTAATGGATGGGCCCCAAGGGGCCGGCGCCATACAGAAGCTGAAGTCCTTTTTTTTTTCCTTTCCTTCTTGGCCGTGACAGCTGGACAAAGGCGCCGTGGTTGGTTTAGATGGCACATGGAGAGGCGTCGGTAAGATTGTCTGCTTTCGTCCGTAGGAGTTATGTAGACACAAGAGGGAGAATGGGCAAAGCCGTTGCAACTCCTCCTCCCCCCGTGATCTGTGTCTCGCCCGGTGCTGTTCGTCCGAGTCTTGGAGGCTGGCGGCAGGGAATGGCCGGCAGGAACAGACGCGGTCAGACCGGCAGCGGCAGGCTCGCTAGACCGCTGGGAAAGGGACCAGCACAGACGGCATCCACTCGCAGTTCGGATTGCGGCGTGATAGGATATCTGAACGGGGCCGTCAGCAGAAGTTTTTCTTCCTTCCTCCTCTGCCTGCTACCCTGGAGCCTGGGCTGCGGGTATGTCAGCGGGGCAGGGCGACGGTTCCATTTCCGCTGACGTTACGGAATGGGACGAACAACCGGGTGATTGAGTAAGTATCCTGGATGTCGCTTGCGTTGGTGCCAGGCGAGGTATCAGTCGTTGGTGTTTGCTCCTCCACCCCGGGAAAGGGGGATCGTGATGGGAAATGGTGATGGCGTTCGCAACAACAATGTACGGATAGATGGAAAAGAGATGGCGATGGGCAGGCAGGTACCTCTACGAAGTGGTTAGGTACCTGTCTGGTATCGCATGTACACTCAGTGGTGAGATAGTCCGAGGCGTTCCTCCCAGGCAGAATCATTTCCAGTCGCACCCGCGCAGGGTGCACTGGCCAGCTTGGGATCCTTTGCAGGCACGCAGCCCGGGAAGGCACTCCTCCCACATTCCACCTGCCATTCTACGGTGAGAAGGGCTCTTTCCTGGAGAGATGTACGATTGCGCTTGCCTATCATCGCTGTATGGCCATGGCCACCATCAGCGTGCCGTGCCGCTATTTCCGTGCACTCTCATTGCAGGCTTGGTGTCTCTCTTGGAGGCTGACATCTCAGCAAATCTGCTCCAATTGTATCGGGTATATAGGTAGGCTAAGGACCGTCGAGCAGCATCGCTCACGGACACTGCTGACAGCAAGCCAAGGTAAGCTTAATAAGGACTGGGCATCAGTATGAAGATCCGTCCTCTCGGCTCGAGGTGCTCGTCGATCTCCCTGCAAGTTTCCATTTCAGCATGTGGCTGTGGCTAACAGCTCTCCAGCCACGTGCTTGATGGTTCGCTTCTTCCAACTGACAACACTTGAGGCTGGTGCTGGTGGTGTTTTGCATCTTGTCTCGATCGATCGGCTGGATGTTCCCGTACCTATCTAGCGTGAAGAAATCTCTCGAATCTCGGTGACGCAGTTCAAGTCACACGGCAGTCCAGCCCAAACGGCCAAGCAGGCCGGACTCCCAGATCTAGATAACAAACAGGGTTGCGCCTCGAGGCTCCAAGAGAGTTTCTTGGACGTTGACGTGCTTTCCCTCCAGATCGTCCCGTCGTCGGTTTCCATCGGGAGGGAGCCGCCGGTGGCCCAGTCCCTGAGTTCCAAAACACCCCGCCCCCACACAATTACGACGTCATCGTCCGCGTCCTCTGCACAGAGTCCAGACCTTCCTTTTCTGTCTTCGACCTCTCCTTAAATATGCATCCATCCCGTTACTTGTTGACTGGTCTGGTTCTGCGACAACATCCCTCGATAACTAGATCCGAAATCAGGAAACGTACCCTATACTATACTCACCTAAACAACGCCAACATGCCTCTCGTGGTCCCTGGTATTAACAACAACTCGGCCGACGGTAAGACCGAGGACTGGGCCAACAAGCTCGTCGGCAAGAAGCTTCACGACGAGGAGTCCAACGAGACCGTGAGTGGCACCCGGAATCTTGTCTACATTCGTTCTGATCCGTTGCTAACCTGATGCCAGACCTTCTGCAAGAGAGACCTTCCCGAGCAGACGCGCGTCATCGAGCCCGGCATGATGGTCACCAAGGACTTCAAGCCCGACAGACTCAACGTCCACCTCAAGGAGGACGGCACCGTCTCCCACGTCGCCCACGGCTAAGTCAATACGACGGAAGCCGAGTCCCCGACACACGGCGTGATGCGGTGCTGGTGCGCTGAGGACATGGCAGCGCGGGAATGGATTGACGAATAACGCAAGACTTGCATGACTGTTACGATACATAATTCTTTCCACTACGAATACATCATGTTGAATCTCCTACACCACCAAGTTGCGATGCATGCTCGTGAATTCTTCAAGTGACGTGATGCCGCTGATGGGCACCTTTAATACCCCTCCTATATCCGCCGTGGGCTGCCCCTCTGCAGGGCTGCAGCTTTGGTCTACCCCGCCCGCCCGACTGCGGGGCAATTTTCCAGCGAAGGTCGCTCTCTCTAAACAACCCCACCATCCGCTTCACGTCGCCTCAATCCACGAGCGAAAAGAAACGAAAGCGACGACGACGACCTTCCTCCTCCCCCAGTGATACCCCATTCAGCATTCGTCTACAGTTTTCGATAATCAACACCGCCAAAATGTTCAAGAAAGAGTACGTCGAACCCCCCCCCCCCCCTCTCTCTCCCCTTCCACAACCACAAGAACTAACCTCGTCCACCCCCCCCCCGCCTCAGCATCTCCTCCGCGCCCAAATCCAAGCTCAAGTCCTCGGTCCAGCGCTCCCTCCGCCAGTCCCTCCTCACCACCTACCCGCTCCTGAACCCCTACATCGACGAGCTCATGCCCAAGAAGGCCTCCCTCGAGCAGATGAAGCTCCCCGACCGCTGCTCCCTCTACGTCTGCGACGCGCAGCCCCTCTTCTTCCAGAACGACAACGCCACCCTCCTCCCCCACCTCAAGCTCGTCCACCGCTTCCCCCAGGCCTTCCCGACCGTCCGCATAGACCGCGGCGCCATCCGATTCGTTCTCTCGGGAGCGACGCTCATGGCCCCCGGCCTGACGAGCGCCGGCGGCCGGCTCCCCTCCCCGCGCGACGGCGACGAGGGCGTCGACGAGGAGGGGCACTGGAGCAGGGAGCTGGAGAAGGGGGAGCCGGTCGTCATCATGGCCGAGGGCAAGACGGAGGCCTGCGCTGTCGGGTTCTTGGTGGCCGGGACCAAGGAGGTCAAGGACAACGGCAAGGGGCCTGTTGTCGAGGAGGCACACTTCCTTGGTGACGGACTGTGGAAGCTCAACGTGGACTAAGGGGGGTTTAATGGATAGGAATCAGGTTCGAGGTTCCGGTCGTTGGGAGGGCCCGCACATACGAAACGAAGCAAGGCGTGGGTTGTAGGAAAACACGAGCATGGGCAACAGGAAGCCCTATCCGGCGTAGCAAAGCCGGGTATTAAACTTGAAAAGAGGTCTATTTCATCGCTAATCTCTCTGTTTGCTGCGCTCTTCGTCACAGTCTATCCGCCTGTGTGTCTATTGCGCCTCAAATCAGGACCGAGGGGACATTCGGTATGTCGCGGAACGCGGAGGTCTAGTGGAAGGTACAAATATATTCGGGTTCGTCAGGCCGCGGTCTCCGAGAAATTGTCGCTCCTTTGTGTTGTTCATCTTCCGGTTAGGATGATTCGAGGCGGAAGTCAGAAGTGAGCGATGCTCGATCATGAAAATTATCAAGATCTGAGGCCTTCAGTCTGCCGGAAAGCAGACCGGAAAGACCTGTGCTGGCCGCAACCGCGGCGTCGGTCGTCGACAACGTCCTTGCGAACATTTCCCTTCGACGACTCGCCCTCTGAGCAGTGCAAGCGCCGTCTCCTGGGTCCGGAGACGGCCCGCCGATCGTCGCGTCAACCGCACCCTCTTCCAGACCCCGCGCAACAACACCAATTCTCCCAGCGTCTCGTTCGCCGCAATTTTCCCCGCGAAACGCCACTCCTAGTACCGCTTGCCGACCCTTCGCGGGCAATAAACGCCTCGACTCTCGCGCGTTCTACCGCACAATCATCTACGAATTCGAGCGACGTGTTCCCAACCCAGTCAGCCTGGCAGCCACCGAAGCTGCCAAGACCGCCGAAGCTGACACCGCAAGCACCCGAGAAGCCAGCCCGGGCGATTTGCCGCATAAAACGCTCGCAGGAGGGCGCTGAGACACGAAGTCTCGGGCACCGAAGCCGAGTGTAATTGTGCCAGCACCCGGAGCGGAGCGGGTTATCGGTGGGTTCCCATAGATCAGCAGGAGGAGTGTATGAACCGGTTGGAGGCCACGTCGGGCATTCGCAATTGCCGCGAGGCTCCATTCTGTCGTCTTTCGTCCCCGGTCACGAGATATTCTGTTTTCAATACGCTTCAAACGACGGTTCTAAACGCAAGAAGTGCCGGATCAGTGCACCTAGAGATGGAAACTGACAGCAGAACATGCTGTCGTCTCTCTCTTCGACGGGACGTCCCTCGAAAACAGTTCCAGTTCCAGCAGCCCCAACGTTGCGAGTCTCCCAAACTCCATCCCCATCATCGGTGGGGAGGTGTATGAGACTTCGAAACCACATCTCTGACTTTATACCTTCGCCGACACCATTGTCAGACTATGAAGAGACACAGACCGGGTAGTATAAATTACGATGCCACAAATAAAAAACGGTCAGAAAACCAAGGCCAGATAGAGTGCTGGAATACATCTGATGGACCTAGTCTCATCGTACGGTATCACTGCCGGGCCAGAAAGAGAAAGAGACCACAGTATTAATCATAGTCAATGTGACCGGTAATCAGCACCTCGCCCGCGCCCTCGTCCACCGTCGTCCGACAATCTTCCCTTATTCGCGTAGGAATACACGAGAGTACCGAAGTCCCCCCCCCCCCCCCCCCCCCCCCCCCCCCCCCCCCCCCAGGGCAGCCAGCCGGCACGAATTACCTGTTCGGATAGAGATAGGTACTGATGGTTACCTGAGGGAACCGAAGCATGGTCATGCTTGCCTACATTGCGAACATGTCCGTTGGGCTCGTCTGGTGTAGCTTTTGCGTGAGCTGACTCTCCGTGATAATAGTTGTTTCTCGCATTGAAGACCTAAAAGGAAGGCACGATGCAAGACAAGCGGTTGAAGACCGCGAGGATGAACGTCTTGTACCACCACCGGACCTAGTGCTCCGTGATCTGGCTCACCTACGACGCCGTGAGTTCTCAACGACAGGACACCTTCGCAAGGCCAGAAGGCAGTTCGCCTTGTATTCGCCCATGTCGACCCAGGGCGAGACGGCGAGTCATCCAAGATGCCCAACGCATCTACAAACACAAACACAGACCGTGTGGCTTCCTTCCGGCTGCTGCCTGGTGAGTCACTCCCATCCGTGGAAAGTCTATGTACTCATTCGAAAGTCTATATACTCATTCTCGGATCCACATCATGCGGTGTGTCTTCGCCGCAATGTCATTGAGGTTCTCTCATTGGATGTTTTCTAACGTCGTGCTGCTTCGCATACGACACCAGCATGTCACTGCATCAAATAGTGACATTCATCGTTTCCTACGGGCCCGCTCATGCGTGTTGGCGGTTGAGATCGTATGTCATCGAGTTCGTTTTAGGGTTACCTTGCTGGAGTCGTTACTTCGTGACTGGAATACCGTTTTCCTCATGTTTAGGCTGCCACGCCCGTCCTCACAGGGTACATACCAGTCAAGGGTCTAGAGACGAAGATTTGGAGCTATGGTGGTGTTGGTGGAGTGGATGCGCATCATGTTTGAGGGCTGGAGAGCTCGTACGCCGACTCAAACTCAAGTTTCCTGCGAGTTCGATATGAAGAACGGGGCCCATCCATCGGGCCCAATGACGCCGACGTAGGTCTCTCCAGAGCAGGGGGAAGAGATGGAGAGGTACGTCTCTTTGGGCTGACCATGGTCTGTCGAGGTCAAGTACGGCGTCGATATATCGATTCTAAGGCGGTAGGTGCGCTTGGTCTTGGGAATTTGCTTGCGTCTCGTGTCTATGACTTCTATAGACGTAAACAACAGAGAAATGGCTTGACGGTTTGATGTATCAAATTGTTGCAATATGGGCAAGAAAGTAGCCAGTCTTTCATAGTACATGAGGCCTTTGTGGACGTGGAGTTCCGTCGGATGGCAAGCCCATCCCGAAGAACCCGCCTCTCGAGATCCCCATTCCCATAGAATCTCGCAGTTGAATCATACATCCTAGACCTCGAACCCAGCGTACATGACCTTCTCCATCATCCCGCTCGCCGCCCCGGCCTCGACCTTGGCCTCGATGCCCCCATTCCCAAGCTCCTTCGCCTCCTCGAAGCTCTGCTGCCAGAACTCCCACCGCTGGAAGGAGAACCCCGCCCGCCCCTTGAACCTCGCGCCAGGCCGCCATCGGCCCTCGCCGCCTCCCTCCGGCGACGTGGGCTCGCAGGTGACGGACAGCTGGTACAGCCTCTGGCACGAGTGGATCGCCCACTGGGCCGCGGCCATCAGGCGCGCGTCCGCGCCGTCCCTGTCGCCGGCGTCAGAGGAGCGGCGGTCCTCGAAGGTCGAGCGCAGCTGCTGAATCGCAAAGTCTCGGCCGTCAATGAGGTTGTACGACCACAGCAGCGCGGCGAAGGCGTTGAGGTTGACGAAGCGGCTGAGCGACCTGATGGCAAGATCATCATCGGAGGGGGCTTCGAGGACAGTCAGTAACGCCAAGCACACGTTATCAAGGGGAGAAAGGGGACGAGGCTTCCTCCACCGTGGAGCTTACACTTCATATGGGCTCTGATAGCTTGGTCGAGCCCGTGGAGGCGACTGAGCTGCTCGAATCCATCCTGGTTCGCCTCATCGTCAGAACACCGTGGCGCAAAACACCCCTGTATACTGCGGTTTTTCAGTTTTGCAACTCACCACCGTCACCGTAGCGGCCGCCCTAGGCGACGCGGAAAGGTGGTCGAGGATGACCACCAGGTTCAGCAGGGCAATGTTGCCGGACGGCGTCTGCTGCGCCAACGACACGAACAGGTTCCACAGCGAGCGCAGGGCCTCGTCTGATTCCTCCCGGGCCGCGCCAGGCGGCGGGAGGACGGCGGCAATCTCGACAGCCGGCTTTCGAAGCCTCTGGGGGTCGTTGTTGTCTTCGCTTATGGCGCCGCGTATGGCTCGAAACGCCCTGCCGTCGTCGAAGGTGCTGGCATCCGGGTCGTGCCTCCACTTCGCGACGGCTAGGTTGCCGCCGGTGATGTAGACGACGTGCTCGTCCCAAGTTGTTGGGCCGCCGTCGGCTCTCTCGGCCATGAAGGGTGAAAACATGACTGGAAAGGAAGCAAGAACCTCTTGACTGTAGAGGCGCTGTGTGTGTGTCAGTCTGGGAAGGGCAACTGAAGCCTCCGTGGGCATGAGTGAGTCGCAATGCGGGTATGTCCTTTTAAGGTTTATTACTACATACAACACATGCAATGATGTACCCATCTCCAGTCTGATGCCTGGCAGGCGGCAACGCAGGGACCATGTGCGTTTTCAAACCTTCTGAACAAAGCACATGAAAGCCGCATGGTTACCTGCCTAGGTTAGGTAGGTAATACTTGTCTAAGTCAGACAGACTAGCTCTCATAGCGCGTGGCTGGCCACGGACACTGGCGGAATATCTGAAAATCCACTTGATATCTCATTAACGACATGCAAGAGACCAAAAGATGGTACCCAGATCGCCCGCAACGCAACGCAATCACTTCACAGGGTGGCAGCAGGGTTGTGCTTGATTTCGGTCAGAGTAAAATGATGAAGGTGTCGCGATCTCATCCTGGCTTTTTCTTCACCAAAAGATGTATCACGATAACAAAGCAGGATCTTCTTGATATTGTATCACAGAACTTGGGATACAGGTTTGAAGACTCCCTTAACAATAGTGGAGTACGTAGACCTATAGGTACTTTGCCTCTGCGCCCTCTCCTCTGCCTTCCGCGTCAACAGGCGTCTTGAACTATGTACTTTGCATCTTGTCTTCTGTCAAAATGGCCAACCGGTGAAGAATATGAACATGCCTGCAGATACACACATGGAAGCGGCCCTGTTTCACTGCGTGGGTAGGTACGTTTAGACAGCAAGGCATCATTCTGAACCGTTGCTAGGTCTGTATTCGGAACGTGGAGAGGCCCGATTGGGAGGCATCTTGACATGGCCCCAACAATTTCCAAATGAATCGGAGACAACGGTGCTGTCGTCAAGACATACATTGGAGGATTCTTAATTCGAGTGCTCGGAAGGTAGCAAGTCCAAGTCAGCGTCTACAACTGAGGACCCAAAAACAGGTGTTGGGATGCCCTCGCGGCAGCTATGAACCCACTTAGGCCGGAGCAGGAGTTACCACCCTCTGGTTCAGTACACTTGCAGCCGGTCGGATTCGGAAGAGATCGAGCGCCTTGGGCTGCTCTTCTGTTGCCAAAACCTATTTCCATGACCCGTAATTCAGCAGCGGTAGAAAGCATAGCGACAGTTCTGGTATGAAGAGGCCTCGCCCACCCATCAGCCACGCAGCCTCGTCTGTCAAGGTACTTTCGGTGTCACGGCCAGTCATGGACATTGCTCCAAGCCCATCCACCGATATGGACAGGAGGAATCCATCGAGACAGCCACATGGGTACCGAATACCAAATGGCTCGAATAAGGTTCGGTCAGTGTTCTCCTTGAAAAGGAGACGCAGACGCCGTCAAGGTGTCGGAGGTGGGTGGTTGCTCTGGCATCTGCGTCTGGTCAATAGAGGGCTACGCCGAGTTCCTGACAGTGCCGTTTCTCCCCCTTCCTCTATCTCATCTCACACACTCCCGCACCGAAGTTATTCAGAGAACCTATAAAACACAACATCGACTTCCTGACAGTGCCCTTTCTCCTCTCCTCACCCCCGTCCACCCTCATCACCCCCCTATTCACTTTGTATACCTTTACGTACCACCGACTCGAGTTCAACCATGTCGCTCATGGCCGCGAGAATCGACGAGTATTACGCGTTCTTGGACCGCAATAAGCTCCTCGTCGCGTGGGGGAATGGCCTCCCTTCGCAGGGGAGCACGTACGAGCACGCCCGCAAGCTCCTCATCGACCCGGCCGAGCAGAAGACCAAGGACCAAGAGAAGTCGGTCTCGACGGACAAAGTCCTCAAGGCGGCAACCACGCGCGCCGACGATTTGAAGCTGCTCCGGGAGGCGCACGCGATCGCCGCAGACAAGCAAGCCATCAACAACCGCTACGAGCGCGAGTGCGAGGAGAGCTGCTCGGACCCCGTCATGCACAGCGTCTCCTTGCCGGGCAGCTCCCGACGGCTGCCGATAGCCACGACCCTGGAGAGGACCAAATACTACCTCGGCCACGACGCCGGAGACGTCATCTTCTCTTACAGGCACGTACCGAATGCGCAGGACTACAAGCAGTGCTTCACGTACCAGGGCAGGGTGCCGTACTCCTGGACGGTCGACAAGTACCGGTTGCGCGTCTCCGCGGTCAAGGTGGTGAACATCCTAACCATGCTCATACACTTCCACGCGGACGGCCCCAAGGCTGTGTTCTCAAGTCGGGACCTCGTCCAGGTGAAATCCAGCCGGATCGACAAGAGGCACATGGCCAGCTTGCAGAAGAAGTGGGAGACCGCGGTGAGGCTCAAACCTCTTTTTGGGGGTCACAGAGAACTGCTCCGCACACACCCCCTGCTTCAGGAATTCGTAGCCCTCTTATTCCGGCTGGAAGCAGGCCAAGATCAGAAAACCAATGTGATGATCGAAGCGTTGCGGCCGATCGTGGACATCCTGAGGAGCCTCGAGCCACCTGGGAATGATGCCATCCCCGGCTTGCAGAGGTTTGTCAATCGCTACCTCGAGAACGAGGCCGCCAGGGCTGAAGACCAACTGTTCCATAAGCACGAATACGAACATGTGTTGGTGTACAAAGAAAGCTGCTTGGATGGGCGCCCACCCGTTGACAGGCGGGAATACGTAAGTGACAATCTCTCTATGCTGTATAATTGATGCGGGCGTTCGCCCAAGCTCAAGCTCGCGCTCGAAGTCGAGCCAAGCTACTAGGGGCTTGGGCAGTTGCACGCAGGGTCCATCCGACCCGTCGATCCCAGGCTTAGGTTCCCCGGAGGTACCGGAATAGGTACCTAAGTACCTAGGTATAAACTGGGATCGGAGATCGGAAAAACCCGCCTTCCGTTCCGCTCCCCTGCCCACCTCTTCCGATCCGAAATTTTGGGGCCGCACCTCCTCTCCGAAATCACCACTGCTAACCACACGTCTCTCCCGACAGAGCATCTTCGACCACTACGGACAGTGCAACGGCCAGCATATCAAGGGCAAGCCAACATTCGACTGGGGCGTCCGCGCGATAGAGTGGTCCGACAACCCGTACCCCTCCGTCACACTCCCTCCCGACATCCTCGAAGCGCGCGACAGGGTCCTCTTGGCCGGTCTCGCAGAAGCCGAAGCAGCAGCCAAGGCAGCAAAAGCAGCAGCGGAAGCAAGAGAAAGAGCAGCAGCAGCAGCAGCAAGAGCAGAAGCAGAAGCAAGAGAAAGAGCAGCAGCAGCAGCAGCAGCAGCATCAGCAGCCGAAGCCGAACCTTCCAGGAAACGATCGAGAGAAGAATTCGAATTCCCCGACTTTGACGACGTGGAGCTCAGCACCGCGTACTACCCTCACCCCGTCTTCTTGTTGCAACCGTTCCCCGACTGCGACCCCAACGCACTTTCCTCCGACGAAGCCTGCGAGAGACTCTTCCCTCCAGACAAGGCAGACGACGAAGTCACCCGGGAATTGATCCGGCGCCTCGATCAGGAGGAACCCAGAATACAACCCCGTCTGCCGACTCCTCCCCCCGCAGCCGCCCCCGCAGCCCCCGACGGCGGACCGAACCCAGACCCCCCTCCCTCGCCCAAAAGAGCCAGGAAAACCACAGAACGACAACCATCATGTCCACCCTCGCAACCATCCGCGGCCTCAGGCCGTCCCTCGCAATCCCGCAGTCTCCCCACGCCAGAAGCAGCATCTTCCTCATCGCCCGCAGCCTCTCCACCTCCCCCGCGCTCGCGGCGCGCAAGGCCTCGGGCGGCGGCGGCCAGCAGACCCCCGAGCATATAACCCGCATGCGCAACCTCAAGCAGCACCTCTTCGGCCGCGCCCCTCCCCCGCTGCGCATGGCCCGCAACCGCCACCTCCGCCACTGGACCATCCACCGAGCCTGGCTCCTGCTCCAGCGCCAGCAGCGCGAGGCCCGCGAGAAGGAGCTCTACCGCATGCACCAGAGCATGTGGAACGCCAACGAGGAGCTACGCAACACCTCGGGCCCCGGAACCAGGGACGAGGGGTGGCTGTACCGCGTCGCGCAGGAGAAGAAGGGCGTCTACGGACCGGAGGCCGTGCCGATCGAGTACGCGCGCTACCAGACCGAGACCCCGGCCAGGCAGGCGTGGAACCATGACTGGAAGCCTTGAGAGGATGCTTGGGGAAAAGGAATAAAAAATGAAGGATGTTGGAAATCGAGGATGGGAGCGGCAGAGAAGTCAGCAGGCTTGTTGATAAGATTAGATGAGGACGAGGACAAGGATGAGGACAGACAGGACGAAGCTTCGTCATGTCTGGTTGTCCATGTACCACCACCACCACCACCACCACCACCACTCGGGCACTCTTCCCCATCCAGTGTCTGACCTGTTGTAGTAGTATAGCTAGTGTTGTGGCATGGCCTCTGTTGGATGCAACTGCACAGAAAAATGCAAGAAACAACAGGCATGCACACAAAGACTAGGAGTGTGTTACAGTGTTGTTGCGTTGTCTTAATAAAGAAAGTTAAATTTAATGATCTTTGTCAATTCTCATTTTGCGTGAAGCAACTACCGCTGACCTACTACTTTTAGGGGGGGTGGGAGTGATTGGAAAAAGTGGGAGAAGCACTGTTCATCATCACCCTCCCTTCCCCTGGTGAACTCCAGCAGCACCCAAAAAAAGGATCCCTCTCAGCTTCAAGAACTTTTTCCCTACGAGTCCTTCTATGCCACTTGCGCACACGCATGCGCACTGCCCCTATTAATACAGACGGGTGTCCAATTGTGTGCATGAAAGAAAAAAAAAGCCCGAGTCCCTTTCTCCCTCCCCCTTGATTTGCAAAAAGGATGTTATCCACCTTCCGTTGGCGCTGGTTTCCGCTACTGTCGAAGCCGCTGAGAGAAAAGATGTTCTGTAGAAAAGAAAGGAGAGCATTAAAGTCGACTTCGTATGGTTCAAATGGATGTTTTTTTCTTCAGAAAGAGAGGTTGACCAAGTAAGGCAGCCCAGCCCTTCTCCGACAGCACCTTCAGCATCCCCACGTTTCGACCTACTTTCTGCGCGCCAGGTTGTACTGTCTGCCTCTGGTGTGAAATACGTGGGCGGTCGACATGGGTTGGGTGTGGTTCGCATCTGGGTTTGTTCGCAGTCTCTTAGTGTTGTCGTAAAACGGAATGACTCCCCCCAGTGTACTTATCGACCATGGTGCTTTGATGGTGCCGCGCCTAAGTTGTGGATGTTCGATTGCATGACAGACTTGAGCGATGGGTTGCTGCTCAGAGTATTATGCAGCAGCCTCCTCCCTCACCCTTCTCGAATGTCAGCAGGGCAGCGCGCGTAGCGGCCTCGAAGACATCGTCTACGCCCTCGCCGCTGAGACTGGAGCACTCCAAGTACTTGCGGGCGCCGATTTCGCGGGCAGCGGCATCGCCCTCCTGGCTGGTGACGAAGCGCAGCGACTTCTTCCGCATTTCCTCGATGGCCACGGGGTCCTCGCGCAGATCCTTCTTCAGTCCAACAAGAATGATGGGGACGCCCGGGCAGAGTCGAGTCACCTCTTCTACCCACTATTGCCAGCCGTCAGAAAGCTAGTCCACAACCATGATGCCGAGGGCGCAAGTGCGCTCCCACTCACCTTGTGCTTGACGTTATCTAGGGAGTCGGGCGTGTCCACAGAGAAGCCGATGAGAATGACATGTGCCTTAGAATATGCCAGTGGTCGCAGCCTCTCGTAGTCCTCTTGCCCTGCGGTATCCCATAGTGCCAGCTGCACCGACTTGCCGTCCACTCTGCAGTCTGTCACATAGTTCTCGAAGACGGTCGGGATCTAGTTGTCGGTCATTAGAAGGATCGCACGAATATCAAGGTGGACTGTTACTAACGTAATGCTGCACAGGAACCTCGTTAGCAAAACCGTCAAACCCCGCGGATCAGACCACGGCAACAACAGATGGGAGACTTACTGTGGGAAAGTATCCAAGGGTGAAGACACTGAGCAAACTCGTCTTTCCGCAGGCACCGTCACCAATAATGACGAGTTTCCTGGCAGTAGATTGTTAGCACGCGAGCAGGGGAGGGAAGACGGGGTGGGATAGCGGTGCCCGTGGATGCGGCGGCGCCCGCGGGAGTCGAGGGCCGGGGAATCTGGGGGCTCCGTCGGGGAAAGGCGGACATGAGGGGGATCGGCGGGAAATTCGAGCTTGACAGTACCTTCGAATGACGTTCTGGGCTGCTGGCGCTGCCATGGCTGCGTATGCTGACTAGCGAAACGACCGTCGAGAGAAACGAAAAAAGGGCAAAAAAGCAGAGGGTCGACTTCGAGGCCAATTGAGGAATTGACGGGGACTGCGGCCGCGCCGTAGGTATTAAAGCCGGGCGGGCAGTTGGAGGTTGCGGCAATGACGACGCGGGCTGTTCGAGAAGCGGCCGAAATCAAGAAAAGCGACCAGTGATCTCGCGCGCGAGATAGAGAGAGCCAGTCGATAGCGCGGATGGGCTGCCGTGGATCGGTGCGTTCGTATGCGGTAGGCAGATGGGCAAGGTAGCAGAGAGTCGTATCGGAGCAGCGGCAGCAGCGGCGTTGTTCGGCGGAGGCGACGGACAGGCGCGGAATGGGCTGGCAACGATCGAATTCGGAGGTGTGCGTGCTTGCGTATGTATATGTTTGTGTGGGATTATTTCTTCTTCGGGAGTTGGGGTGGGCGAAAAAGAAATAAAGAGGGCAAAGTACTCCGTAGTGGTCGAGTAGTCCGGGCTGAGAGGAAGAGAGGAAGGGTTTGGTAAGGTTGGAGGACGCGGTAAAGGCTGAGATGGAGGCGCACGCGGCGGAAGGCAGGAGAGCGCAATGGAAGGCGAGTTCCCCCTTGATGTTTTTTTTACCCACTCTCTCAGTTCTTTCCGAGCACGGCAGGGTGAGTTAAGAATGTGCTGCAGGGCGCAGGAGGCGGAGGAGAAAGAAGGAGCTGGTGGTTGAGCGAGGAAGATGAGTTGAGCGGGAGGAATACGAGCTGAAGAAATTCCTCGGGGGTGACGGCACGTTGAAGAAGGAGAGGCCGGCCACACTGGCACTGGGGCAAGCAGCTGTGGACGTGGAGCAGCAGGACCGGGACGGGTGTGGACGTGGAGCTGAAGCTGGACCTGGACCTGGACCTGGAGCTGGATTGGATTGATGGAGCTGGGGCAAGCAGCAAGTCCTAGAGGTGCCTGGTCGCTTGGTGCAGGTCGGATGTGGATGTGGGCTTGGTAGGGGAAAAGAAGGGGTCAGCGCTTTGGACCCTTGCAAGTAGCACGATGGGTTCAAATCAAATAATGACTGAGGTGCAGGCGCAGTGTAGGTGCAGGTGCCGTACGTACGTGCGGTGCTGGCACGGATCGAATTCTTCGAGTAGAAGGCAAAAAAAGGGAAGGGGAAAGAATAAGGGTTTCTAACCGTGCCTACTAATAATAAAGAAGGAAGAGAGAGAAAAAATAAAAAAAAAAGACGTTGGGAAGGGGCGAGACAGAGAAGGGTAAGGTAGGTAAGGTAAAAGTACCTTTGGCTTGTAGTATTAATGTAGCTCAGGTAGGCGAAATGCAGGCAAGAAAGCATGCCAGGTCCAGCCAGGTAGCGCAAGGCAATGTCGGTAGGTGCCTTCGGTGTAAGCGTACTGATGAGTATCTATCTTCTGCCTGTCTACGACTTACCATCTGGTAATGATACTTACGACTTATTAACCCCGTGGTATTTATCTCAAAGTTGAAGATCCGGAACTTGACTTTAGCTTGCCTTGTAATTATCTGATTGGGGTAAAGACGTAAACAAGTCAAGCCCTGGATACTGCATACACACATCTGGGTAGCATCGCTTGTACCTTGGCGCAGCAAGTTGCTGATTGTGTGTGTGTTCAGTATGGCGATGGTGGTGCATCGCCAACTGGGCGGGACGTGTGTACCGTACCAGGACCACCCTGACCCCCATCTGCAGCAGGGTTCCCGAACTACACATCGCATACATACGTACAAGGTACGGCTGGCCTGTCCGACTTACTCACCTCCCGTCAGGTACCTAGGCCACCCTGCGGTAGGCAACTAGACTTCAGTCCATTTCCCCTCCACGTAGGCCCAGTCCCCCCCCCGAGTGCGGTGCGCCGGGTGGTGCGTGTTGTGTGGCACAGCGCAGGGTCCACGGGCACTGGAGGCCCCTAGAGGTAGGGAGGACCTATGGAAGGCACGGATGTCCCCTTTCAGGAGTTGAGGCCCGTCCGGCCCAGGCCCAGCCCCAAAGTCCACTGACACCGACCTATAAGCTGGCTGCCTCTACGCAACATCAACAATACCTCCAACAAGTGCTACTGCTGTCTGTCCTCAAGATTGGTACGTAGGTAGGACTTTCAACATTGCCCGACCAACCCAAGAGGGAATTCGTGGTCCCGATCGTGTCGTCAATCTGTGGGCTGCATGCAAGTGCAAAAGTGCGGGTTTGCAAAAGTGCCGCTCTCTCCGACTCGTCCGCCCACGCGGACGCGGGACTGGGCAACCAATATCCAACATCACGTCGTATCTCATGTCAGCCATTGCGGCAACATTTCCTCCTTGAAATGTTTGCGTGCTCGGATCAAAGTCCGACTGAGCGAAACAAAACATATGCCACCATCACGACCAGCCTCATGTATATGTGGTGACGGGCCTTTTGATGTTTATCATGTGTTGGACCTTTCTGACGTCCATGTGGTGACGGACCTTTTGCCGCTGATTACATAGCTGCGCTACCATAGCACGCCGGTCCTTTTGATTTCTAAAATAAGGACCTCTTCTCTTTGGAATACAACCGAAAGAAAAAAGAAACACGAATTTTTCTTGCCAGAGCTTTGGCTTGTCGGGAAACCTGCCTACACCGAATTAGCGTCAATGGAATTCTCTTTGCCGTTGGAATTGCCTGTTCATGCGCTTCTGCCGACCTCCGCCGTCCTCTTCAACAAGGGATAACCCCCGACGGGGAGACCACCCCCAGACCAGGGAGCCAAGCCTCATCGCCTCGGCTCCCTGTCCTTTACATCGACATCACTCATGCTGCCGACCCAACTTAACCTTTATCCGTACTGCTCAGCCTGCCGCCTCGACGACCGCGCCGACAGCGACATCATACCTTACGTACGCGTCCGTTTGAGATTCACCTCCAACACTTCGGATGCCGCAGCGGCACCGAATCTCGACCGCCACCAGCTGTGAACCTCAAGCCCATATCCCAATTATTGTGACTCGGAGGCGTCGCCGGCAGCCTTGGAGTAATTAAGGCACTCCACAGCTTCTGCACCACCAGGTCCCAGGTGTGTGGGAGGACAGGCAGCGCCCCGGCTTGGAGCAGCCACCTCTCGAGAACCTCGGCCAAGGGTGCTTTGCTTGCTGCAGGGTAAGCAGGAGAATGGGAATCTCCGTTCTGTGTCTCTGCAGCCCCTCCCCTCTGCGCCGCGCCCACCAACCACACCATCCGTGCTGTGCCTCCGTCCGTCTGTGCAACTAACAGCACGATCCGCGGGCTGTGCGGTCCTGCGTGCTGCGTGCTGGTGCTGCTGTACTCCGCAACACCTCAGACAGTGCCGCCTGCAGCTGCCCGCCGTCTTGTGCTCCATGGTGACGGTTCGAAATGCCTACGATCCTCCTGGCGGTTCACATTTTCCGCGAGAACCTGCGGAAACTAGAGAATAGCGGAGCTGGGTGTAGAGACGGTGCTGTCTTCCGGTAGGTCCTATCGTCCTGAATTCTGATCCGGTGCAACAGCTTGGTTTCTGTTTGATCATGACGCAGATGAGGGAGGCCCCTTCCGGGAATCCTTCGATATACGAGCCCAGACCCCGGGCCAACCTGCTCAACTTGCTCACCTTCAAGCCTGGAGACCCCCTATACTTCGTTCTCCTGCATTAAGCATCGCCGTCAACATCATATTTACTGGACACCCCCGGCCGTTCGCTGTGGAGACTTGATGGCCCGCATCACCACCGCCGTCCGAGGCTGTGTCAAAACGTCTGCTGCACACTCAGCAGCGCTGCAAGTAATTCGACCGAAGCGCTTTCTTGCCGGCATCTCATTGGACCAACGGCCCCTTCGGAGGCCAATTCGTGTACCGTGCCGTGACCGGTCGCTCGTTTTCCTCCGATATCGTGCGCACCATCAGAACGCGTTCCTGGTCTGATGCTGTCCCAAGGCCCGGCGTTGCATTCTTGCCCGCAAAATTAGGATCGCTCCCGTCCGGGGTTTGCTGGCCACATCTGTCCTGTCCGATACGTGCAGAGCGCCGTGCTGCGCCGACCGGGCGGAAATCCACAACGTCTGGCATGCTGCCCATCCCGGCGGTGTTTACGTTGTTACCGTCCACAAGTTGACAATCTGGTGCTTCCATTATCCCATTTCTCCGGCAGGCAGCCTTCGGCTTGCCCTCTCCTTCGTCCCGCGCAAGCTGCAAACCGTCATTGTTGAGAAGGAACCGCTGGAGAACGTCACCACAGCGCTTGACAAACGCTAGCCGACCGCCGTGGCATGGCCTTGCCCTTGGCCGAGGTCGGTTTGTTGATCAGTGGGGCGCCTTTTTGGCGAGCTGAAAAGGTGTCGAGACGCGCCAGCTGCCAGCTGGGAGTTGCATATTCCCCCCGAGCAATGCAGGGCGGCCGGTACGGAAGCCCTCCATTGGCCCGTCGGCACGGGCGGTGGCCGCGCGGATCCGGTCGATGGAGGCTGAATTGCGGATGGGCTCGGAACGGGTGGGATGCGTGCTTTTAAACGTCCGATTAGCGGGCCAGCAGTCTCGGTGATGTCGGCAGGCTCGGGAGCATCGAGCGAGTGAAGCAATCGGTGTCGAGCAAACCAGACCCGTCTTCGACGATACCCAACGGTGGCTGATACCGGCTTTTTTCTTCCTAGGGATGGCTGAAGCAGGTTTGCGTGTCTCGCGTCCCTGCCCCCATAAATTCGAAGCCCCGAGTGAGCTGTCCGAGTGCGAGGAGAAGACATCAAGGTCGTGCAAGCTGAGATGCGACACAGGGACAGAGGATGCCTTGCAAGTTGCCAGCTTGTCCCACCAGACTGCGACATCGGGCGCAACGCCGAGAGGGACGGTCTCCGTCACGTGCTAGAGGAGGTGAAGAGAGAGATGGACTCCTGGGCAGCTAAGTATTAGCAGGAACTCATTCGTGGCATCCAATGGTGGCTAGGTATCTGGATCAAGGACGCCAACCCCCTGATTACCGTGTCTGCGTAGGTGTGTTAAGGGATGGAAACAGAAACAGAAACAGAAAGGCCGGTTGAGATGACATCAATGGTTCGCTGTAGTGCATGTGCCTGGCATTGGACGTGTTGCAGTTGCTCCAGGAGCAGGCCAGGGCACCCGTCTGTTTGGGGGAGCGGGACGGACCAGACCCGACTGGATTTGGCAGGGACTGAGGTTCGGACACTGGATTGGCCCTGCCTGATCTATGGATGAAATAACTTTCCGGCTTCTCACTTCCGCATCTTTGCACAGACCACGGTGACACAAACACAATCGGGTTGTCTTATGTCAGCGTTCTCCATTGGCGTGAGAGGGCTGGCCAATTGCCGTCTGGCGGGATGGAATCGATCGATGCCTGACAGCCAACCCCTCCCTCAACCATGAATGGCTCAGGCAGAGAACAAGCAAAGCCCGGAGGCACGGGCCATGTGTACGTACTCCTCAAGCCTCAAGGGGTATCGAGGGTGGTGCGAGGGCGTACTGGGACAGTCAGCAGTCAGCAGTCAGGCACAGGCACGCTTAGCTAAACATGTTTGCAAGGCCAGGACCGGGACCTGGTTAGTCACGTGGCCTAAGCCGCACCAGCAACCTCCTCGAATTATGATTGGCGGGGTAGGATTCCCAACCATGGAGCCGATGTCCCAGTGCCTGCCATTGGGAATTGCAGGCCTTGTACGTACCCACTTTTGTGCCTCTTCCCGGGCGACGTATGTACCCCTCACGCGAAGATGCGCCTGCAGGCTACTTGGATATTGCGCGCATCCCTCTCCCTAAGTTCCCGACGCACGACGGCACACAGTGGCATTGCCCGCGTTGCCTTGCCTCAAGGCTACGGCCAAGTGTACACTGTTACCTCTACACCTAGCTTTAAGCTGAGCATCGCCAGCCGGGAGAGAGAATTCTAAAAGGCGACGGTTTGAATCATCAATTGCCGTCGTCTTCGCCTGCCGTCGCCACCAGCCTTGCCTCGTGACTCGTGTTCTTCGCCGTACGGTATGATGCCTACGGACACCAAAGACATGGATGCTCACAGGCTCCCTTCGTCTGTGCTGTCAGCGGCCCCAGGTACCTAACTATCTCACTACCTCACTACGTGACCACGCTGTACCTACCTAGCAAGATAGTGTAGATGTCCCGGCCACCCCTCTGTCCCTCTGTCCCTTGGCGGGCGCTGTCTAGTTCTGCTGTGTTGCAATTGTACTGTTGTGCTGTGTGCCTGCCCCGGGGGCCCCATCTTGAATATTATTCGCCTCCACCTGTGAGTCCTGCCTGTGCCTGCCTCATCACCACCACTTCAGCCGCCCAGCGCGCTGTATCCCGCCTACCCTTTTCGCGAGCGCACAAACAAACGTCGACCCCAACACATCACCAATTTTCCCACCGAGAGCAGCGGCGGCGCCTTCTCGTTCTTTGCTCACCCGTCACCGACTACAGCATACGCAGTATCAATCGAGACGCCCCTCCCCAGCTAGTCCGATCGACCGCCGAACCCGAGCTCTCCCTCCCCTCGTTCCTGCACCCCTCGCAGTCCATCCTCGTACTCCTCTATGATATCGACGTTTGTTGCCTCGTAGCAGACTTTCGACATGCCGGCCAAACATCGCCAGCCGGCGCCCCAGCCGCCTGCGTCTCCCAACACCAAGGCCACCGCGAGATACACCAACAAAGACGGTTCCAAGATCATCACCGTCCCCAAGGGGCCCCCCTCCACCGAGACCTCGCTGCCCTCCACCCCGACCTCGTCGGCAAAGGCACCCAGCGTGCAAACGGCCGCCCCGAATGGCGTCGACCCTGCTGCCCCGCCGGTGAATCGGAAGAAGCAGAAGCGTCGTGAGAAGGCCGCAGCGAAAGCCGCTGCTGGCCAGGCCGCCGTCCCGACCCCGAATGGACGCCCAAGTCCCGCACCTGGCGCCCCGTCGCCCAACCCCCAAGCTGCCCAAGATGACGCGGACCAGGATCTCAGCGATGACGAGGCCGAGGACCACCACTCTCATCATCACCTCCACGCGAACGGCCTGCCACCAAAGGGGTCCAAAAAGTCCAAGAAGAAAAACAAGAAGAACGGCAAGAATACGCAGACGGCCGATTCCCACTACGACAACGTGTCGCATCTCCACTCCCCGTTGCCTCCTCGGTCACCTATCCATAGCGACAGGTTCCGTGGGCCTGAATTTTCCAAGGACAAGATTTGGAATACCGACACGCAGGAGGAGCGGGAACGCATAAAAGAATTCTGGCTGGGCCTGGGCGAGGACGAGCGCAAGTCCCTCGTCAAAGTCGAAAAGGACGCCGTTCTCAAGAAGATGAAGGAGCAGCAGAAGCACACGTGCAGCTGCACAGTCTGCGGACGGAAGCGCACTGCCATTGAGGAAGAGCTCGAGGGTCTCTACGACGCCTACTACCTGGAGCTCGAATCGTTCGCACACACCGGCGAGCACCCCCCGATGCTTGCACCGTCGCGGGCCGACTTCCCTCTGCAACCGCCGCGGCTTCCGTCGACGTACTCGGGGCAACCGCCGTCACGCGCCCGCATAGTCGAACACGTCGGCGACGATGACGACGACGACGAAGACGAAGACGAGGAGGACGCCGACGAAGAGTACAGCGGCGACGAGGACGATGAGGACGACCTCGGCGAAGACGAGGAGTTCAGCGAGGAAGAGCCTCCCGAGGACGCTCACCCTCACGATCGAGATATGGCGGATTTCTTGACGTTTGGGAACAGCCTCCAAGTCAAGGGTATGAAGCTTCTGGACTCTATACTCTGCAGATATGGTAACATGGACTTAGGTGGTATACTCACCGTTGCGGATGATCTGCTCAAGAACGACGGCAAGCGCTTCATTGAGATGATGGAGCAGCTCGCCGAGCGCCGCATGGCGCGAGAAGAGGACGCCAAGGAGCACTTCTCTCGCACCGGCTACGGTCATCCTGCCAACGGCTCCTACTCGAGCCACAACCATCCTCCTCCAGAAGACGACTATGACGACGAAGACGAGGAGGAGGATGAGGACTACGACGACAGCCAAGAAGAGGAATATGAGGACGAAGAAGTGAGCTCCTCTCAATACACGTATGACCATAAACACTCAAGTACTGAGCATTACTGTTGTCATCATCAGGATCCGATGACCGATAAGCAACGCATGGAGGAGGGTCGTCGCATGTTCCAAATCTTCGCCGCTCGCATGTTTGAGCAGCGCGTTCTGTCAGCGTATAGGGATATGGTGGCCAAGCAACGCCAGCAACGACTCATTGAGGAAGAAGAGCAGGAAAAGATCCAGAAGGCCAACAAGGCGGCCAAGAAGGCCAGGGAAAACCAGAAGCGCAAGGACAAGGCCGCGTTGAAGAAACAGCAGCTGGCCGAGGAGAAGGCGCGGAAGGAAGCAGAGAAGGCTGCAGAGGAGGCCGCCCGACTCGAGGAGCAGAAGAGGAGGGCCGAAGAGCAAAGGCTCAAGGCGGAAGAGAAGCGCCGAAAGAAGGAGGAGCAGAAGCGACTCGAGGAGGAAGAGCGTCTGCGCAAAGAAGCCGAGCGGCAACGGCGTCAACAAGAGCAACAAGAGAAGGAGCGCAAGGCGCGCGAGGCGAAAGAGAAGGCGCAGAAGCTCAAGGAGGAAACCCGGCTACGCGAGAAGGAGTCCCGCGAGCAGAAGGAGAGGGAAGCTCGCGAGCGCAAGGAGAAGCAGGAGCAGGCCAAGCGCGACAGGGAGCAAAAGGCCAAGGCTGAGCGAGAAGCAAAGGCCGAAAAGGAGAGGGAGCGGCTGAAGCAAGACGACAAGGCGGCAGCAGCACAAAAAGCAGCCTCGACCCCTGCTGCCCCTATTCCCATACCCAACCAAGGCCGACGACCCTCGCAACACCCCGTGTCGATTCCGACTCACCCGTCCAACCCAGCGTCTTACGCATCCCCGAAGATACCCGTTGCGACGCCAGTCATTCCCAAGATTACCCCGATTCGCCCCAAGAATGCGCCTCTGTCTCAGGAAGCACCGGTCCTCGCGTCACAAACCTCGCATTCTGGCTCTACGGCTCCGTCACCACACCCCGCGACTCCAGGCCACACGAGTCCTGCGCCCATCGGATCCTCTAGGAAGGGAAGCGTGGCAACCACGAGCTCACTACCGCACCCTCATTCCGTCTCTCCATCCAATATCAAGGGGCCCCTTGGGACACAGCCGGCACCGTTTGGCATGCCGATGAGCATGCCTCCCCCCGGATTCCCAGGACCACCACCGGGCTTGGGGAACCGCATGCACGATCCCATCTTTGGCCCTCCCGGTATCCCCGGCTTCGGTCGACCTCCTCCGGGTATGATGGCCGGTCCTCCCGGTCTCAACGCTCCGGCTGGGCGTGGCTACATTCCGCCGCACGCGCCACCCGGCTTTGGACAGGCCATGGGCGACCCGCTCCACGGCATGGGCCCTGGCCTAGCGTCGCACTCCCGTCAGGCCTCCGGCAGCTTCGACTCGTCCTCCTCGCCCGTCCCGGCGCAGCCGATAGGAAGGCTAGCGCCAATCGGCCGTCCCGGAAGCGTGGTGCAAGGACTGCGGAACGACCAGACGGACGAGTTTGCGAACCAACACCTCGGAAGCAGCGCGCTGTTGGACGATGCGGAAGACCCGATTGCGGCAGCCATCAATGCCGCGAGACAACGCAACCACGCGCCGCGACCGGCCTTCCCCAGCCTTCCGTTCGGCATGGACAACGGGTTTCCCACGATGAACAGCGTATGGGGGCCGTCGCCGCCGATGGCTTTCCCTCCGCCAGGACTCGCAAACCCCGGTGGCTGGCCCAGCCCGATGATGCCTTCCATACCCATGGGCCCGATCAGAGCGACCGGAAACCCGCGTGCCGTCGACGTACGCCTCATGCTCTGTCGAGCGTGCAAGGAGCTGCAGGCGCGCAACACGGAGTCGCCCGACTCGTTCATCGACCTGTCGGCGATCAAAGCCGAAGTTGACCAGTTCAACCAGCCCGTCTCCGAGGAGGACCTCCTGGACCTAGCAGAGACCGAGGGCAACGCGCTCAACGGCGGCGGCACGTTCGACATCCGCCGAGACGCCAACGGCCCCGGGAAGCACGCCGTCCGCTGGATGCCCGAGTTCAACGACCTGTCGCAACCGCACCACCGAGCGGTAGGCGCGCCCGGCGAGATCGGCAGCCCCGTCATCGGCGGCGGTTCCGTGGCATTTCCATCTAGGGGGCAGTAGGAGCGCCCATCTAGCAGGGGTTCACGCTCCCGCTCGCCGGCAACGGCGGGGGACGGTTCAAAGGCGTCGGTCAGGAAAGGTCTGCACTGGGCGATGCAGAGCGGCTTGGAGCGCCGGAGAAGAGGATCAAGAGTAGGACGTGCCCGGGATCTCAAGAGACTGGCGAAGGGCATACATCCCTCGCCGATGTCAGCGTCACGGTAGGATTGTTGCTGCTGTTTTGGGCAGTGACCAGGGTTTTCTTTCGCCCCTGCATTTGTTGCGGAAGGTCGGTCGCCGTAGCGGCCGGGCGGCTAATAGAGACGACCTCTTCTTTTCTGCGCAGTTGTGCTTCATTATGCGTTGTGATGTGAGTTTCAACCTGTAGACATGACTTCGTTCCATGACGACGGCTAGTTCCTTGCCAACTCGTACGTCGACATCACCAACCTCGAAAAGTCTCCCATATCCAATAACCACATCCCCAGTCCCATCCTCGGAACCCACCATCCCTGCCGCTAACACCCTCAACACGGACTTTCTCCCAGGACGGAACCCCACGCAATGACCACCAGCCAGGCAAGAGAAAAAATTAAAGCCCGAACCAACACCAGCCCTGACAGCCCCGCCCAGGGCGCCAAACGTGAAAAAAATTAAACCAGTTTCCCCATCAAATCTCATCTCCATCTCCATCAACCCACACACAGACGATCAAACACAATCGGACAGAACGGCAGGACAGTCACCAGCACAAGAACCCTCCAAAGCCGGTCGCCCGGCTAGCTCAATCGGTAGAGCGTGAGACTCTTAATCTCAAGGTTGTGGGTTCGACCCCCACGTCGGGCTCAATTCCCGTCAGCGATTGGCACTCAGGAACACTTGCGAGGTTCTTAATCTTTTTGTTCTTCCCTACAATTTGTTTTCTTTTTCTTCTCCCTCTTTTTGATTTGATTAATATTCCATGATGGTTTTGTCTTGAAGGCCCTCGGACTACTAGACTTGTCGAGTTACGATTGTTTCTTTGTCGTCGATCATGGTCCCATGTCTCACTGAAGCTCGAGGGAACGGCGTCGCCGAAGCTAGGCTTTTCCATCCCTTGACTCGGGACAAACTACAACAACACACTACAACAACACATCACAAATCCGAGCAAGCAGCAAGGCATGAGTGAGAACAATTGAAAAAACGCCATTGATTGTCTATGATATTTTCCCCATCCCCGTCATGGCAAGTCGTCATCCGCGAGCAAACCGATGGCCTGTTCCCCTCCGGCCACCCCGTGTGCTAAGTAGTCTATCGGGTATCTTTGTGTCTATAGTTGGAATAAAGATATGAAAAAGGACAAAGAAGAAATCACCCTCCAAGCAAAAGAAGCAAGTCGAAAGTGGCGCCATGTCGTGTCATGAGACATTAGATACCGCGCCATGAATTATATGGGGATTGGAAGCATGTCGTCAGAGTCGTCCTGTCGGTAGGCGTCTAAATCCACGCGGGGAGAGCGCTCTTGTCCTCGAGCGGTCCGCTGCGCCGCTTGAGACGCAGATTCTCGAGGCTTCTGCCCCAGGACAGGTACCTCTTCGACGGCTGGGGCACTTGGAGCAGGGGCCCGCAGCTCTCGCTGCCGTCTGATTCGGGTGTCGGCGGCGACAGGTCACCCGTGGACTGCGATCCGCACCACGGGCTGATGGGGTTGGCGAGGCCGCTCCCGGGATACATCATCGGGTCAAACAGCTGCTCGTCCTCCGGCGGACCAAGCACGACGTTGGTAGACCAGTCGTCGCGTTCGGGAAGAACGAGAGGAGTGCCAGGGTGAGCATACTCCAAACTATCAGGCTCCTCGGGGATAGACCGCGGCGGCGGGTGAGAAACGGTGGCCAGTTTGACTGGGAAGAGGTTGCGCCGGAGGGAGAACATGGTCTGTGGGCCCGTGGGAGCGTGGTGGGTGACGTGGAGCTCGCTATGGTCCTTGGCCGAAAGGGCACAAAGTCCTCGGACAGGCCGAGTGGCCTCGCCGGGGAACTCCGGAGCAGGGTGCTCTGGCGACGAGAAAGAAGTTTGGCCCAGAGTCCACGCGGCGTGCAGAATCTTCGGGACGTCGGCCAGATGGCGGCACTCCAGCAGCTTCTTGAAGTCGCCGGAGGAGCGGGGCTGCCAGCGAAGCTGGTTCCGAGCGGTCTTGTCCCAAAGCGTGTGCTTCCACTCGTCCTTGAGCGAACGCTGGCGCAGCAGGTTTTGGATCTGGTGGTAATATGTCCACTCGGACGAGGCGCACCTCTTGTCGAAGTGGCCTGCAATGTGGTCAAAGTACTTTTCGACAACTGCCGAGGCGTCGTTGTCGCCGGATGCCTCGAAAACCTGCTTGCATCCGATGAAGCCACAAGCGAAAACGACCTGTGGGCAAAGCTCGACCTTGACCTGGTCTGGGGACGGACACGAGTCACCGTGGTCGGTCTTGAAGTGTGTTGTGTAGGCCTTTTCGACGTCAAAGATCATGCGGCAGTTGCCCTGCGGGCAAACCCAGATACAGTCGGTGTTGTGAAAGTTTTGCAGGTGCTTCTTGAAATCGCTCTTCCTCCCAAACCCGACATATACATCGTGGACCGCGCACATGGGGCACTCGATGGGTTTACGTGACGTGTTGGGCGACGGAATGTTCGCCTTCTTCTCGCAGGGAGGCGATGCCAGTTGATCCTGCCACTCGGAGCCAGAGAGTGAAGGGGTATTCGGAGACATGATGAATGTAGGGTCAGGAGCGTCTCCCCAAGCACCAGGTGACTGGGTAAAGAAGCTTCCCGCGAGCGAGGCGGCGTCAGAGCCGCAGAACGAAGCATCCGAGCCGCTCCAGGGGCCGGAAGTTGTAAGAGATGGTGCGCTGTTTTCGCTTCCAAATGTGAGAGTCGAGAGAGCCGAGTTGCGTTGAACTGCGGGCCGAAGAGACGTTTGAGTCCTGTTCATGCTCCGGAGGGTGTGCGCCAGGTTTCCGGATCCGTAACGTCCTGCAAGATCCCGCAGGACTTGTTCGTCTTCGGGCGACATGCCTGATGAGCGTTGTGGTTGATACATGGTGGCGTCCAGTCGCTCGTTCTGCGCTGTTGAGACGTCTATGATGGCATGAGAGTTGAGCGAATCGTTTTCGCAGTTGTGTGTCGGCGTTATTGATGTTGATAAGCAACGTACGTTGTGTTGCAAGCAGATGTCGAGAGATGTGGTGTTGTTATGTAGTGAACGGTGTGTACTCGACGTTCGAGTCGTATAATGGAAGCAAGCGCCAAGGACCCGTCGAAAGGGCAGCGATTCGACATTTAGTACCCTTGCCAAGGAACAGCGTCAAAGGGCCATGTTGCGCAGAGCCAGCCGGGCCAGGCGCCAATGAAGAAAGTGGGAGGGCGGGCTGGGCGTTGGCGCGTGGCGACTTACAGCCAGTCGTAAGAGATATTCTGGTGTTGTGCTGTGACGCCCCTTTCGCATTAGCGCGGGCGCAGGGCTCAGTCCTGAGGCCTCTGCTGCTGCTGCTGCTGCTGCTGCTGCTGCTGGGGAACGGCGAAGCTGCATTTGCATTTCGTGCCTGTCGTGCCGGGGTTCGAGAAGCCCGGGTTTCGATTCCTTCGTCCACGAGAGACGCGAGCTTGGATCTGTCAATGTCCCTGCAGGGCTTGATGGCCTGTCCTCCCGACGTCTAGAAGAGTCTCCTCCTGCATCGTCGCATTTTCCAAACCCCAAGGTCAGACCTCATCTCGCGCGGGGGCGAATCACGGCGTGCAACGGCCCTTCGGGACTAGCAACAAAGTCGGTCTTCGTCAGCCGTCTAGAAAATTCCTAGAAGCGGTAGATGATCAGCGTCCCGGGCGTTCAACCGTAGAGAAGAGGGAATGGGAACACACACCAATACACCTCGAGCAGGCGCCACGGGTGGTTCCTCTCTCACCTCTCACCGCACCATCGCACCACCGCACCACCAGTCGGGGCCAGCGGCGTGAAATGGAACATGCTGATCCATCTCGCTCCCTCGGACGAACCAGGCCTCGCCAAAGAAGAAACACTGGCAGCATCCTCTCTCGTCATGCCCGGGTGACAGCAGGAACAGGCTGGCGGGGCTGTGTCGCGCCCTCCCTCGACCCTAGCAGGCCAAGGCGGCTAGCTGGCTTCTAGAAGGACGCTAGAACAAAGGATGCATGACAGGGGTGGTGGTCCGAATGACGACGTTTGGGCGAGAGGCGGATCCTCTTTAGGCTGCTACTGCTGCTGCTGCTGCTGCTGCTCCGTTTCCTTCGTCGTGTCGTATCGTCGTCGTTGCCGTCGTCGTGTCCACGTCGACGCTGCCAACCAATATCGGTGGGTCGCGTGAAGGGTTGGGCGTGAGTCGCTCGAGTCTCGCGCAGCCCGGGGCCGAGTCTGACGGGGCGACGGCGACGGGTGGCCGAGGAGACGACGCGAGGGGCCCGGGGAGGGTATTGCTCCCTACATTGGTAGTCTCGTTCTCCGGCGCTTGTGTCTCTTCCTTTCTTTGTCCTTGGACGAAACCAAGCACCGTGTGAGGCATGCTTTCTTTGTTCGACATGGCGGGAAGGATTCTGAGATTGAGCTTGTGCCGCGAGATCCCGAGTCGCCCTGTCGTCGCATGTCACGCGACAGCAGAGATCCGGTCCGTCGGTCGGCCGGCTCGGTGGCTGTTTGAGGGTGATTTACGGCCGTTGACGAGAAGAGAGGCCATTCTCAGCCTTGAGAGCCACCGCGTCACTGGTGGTCGTGACTGAAGCGTGGTGGTGTGTTGCCGGTGAGGGTTGAAGAAGCCCCATCACCGAGATCCGTCTGTGGATACGACATGGTCCTTGGATGCGGGAGAAGTGGAAAAACAGCACCGGACCACGCCTAGCCATCAGACAAAGCACCACTAGATGATTCCATTGGGCCGCATAGGACGGTGTTAATGGTAGCCTCGAGGCACCAGGCAACAATTAGGTAAGGAAGTCAGTACCTAGGTACATGGCAGCAATGCCTTGCAGAGGAGGCAAGAACATCAACCGCCCGACTACCCAGCGACGGCACCTTCCATCACCTCAGTAGCCATCTACGCTTGCCCTTTGGAGCCATCTCAGCCCAAAGTCGACACCCTCACGAGGAAGTCGCCACAGCGTGCCTTCCCCAGCCCTGAAGTGAGGCGTCTTGCCACCGACCCCAGCGCCGCAGCGTGTCTACCGGCCCTTAAGTACGTACCGCACCAGAGTACTTACACTACAATCAGAAGCTCTATGAGAAGGCAACCAACCGAAACCGAAAACACTATTTCTAGTGAATGGAATCTACAATCTACGGATGGATTCATCTAACAACACCGTCAATCTAGCATCTCCCCGAACAAGTGTTCTCCCGGCAATTCAAGCCCCACCAGAGAAGACCCCCCGGGGCAACATCACCGACCCTTCCCCCCGCAATCGCCTAACCCAAAAATCCCCGGCAATCCCCACGGACTGAGACCGCTTCCCCGTCTGCCCTACGACAGCCGGGCAAAGCTCCACCCGAAACACGTCCTCCTATCCATCAGATGCGCTTCCTCCTTCTATATTCAAACTACCCAGGCCCATGGCCAAAGATGACAAGGTACTATTGTGTAGATAGGCAGTCAGAAAGGACGTTAGTCGCAAAACACGACCAAGTAAAAAAGAGAAACTGGCACCGAACATCTCATTCCTCGTCTAGCATCCTACCCACCTCCCTGTCTGTCCAGAGAAGAGCATCGGCTATACCCGCCCGCCGCCCATGAAGATCGTCCCCCCGCCGTAAGTCATGCGCAGGGACACAATGCCACAAGTCTTGATCGCGCCACATGAACAAGGATTTCAGGCGAAAAAGCTCGCTCGTCCTGTCTCCCGCCCAACGAAGGCTCGGAATCGCCGCATCACGGGGGTGCTGAAGAAGCCGTTTCCCAACCTCGCGTGGGAAACATGAAACCCGGGCTAAATGCGTACGCGGCTCAAAAAGGAGAAGACGAAGAAAAAAGCCTCACTCACGGACACTCGTTGCCCCAGCAAGAAGACATCATTCAAACTTCTGTACATACTATCTATTCCCCTTTCCGCCGCCAGCCTCGCGTAATTCCGAATAGTAGAGGCCCGGTTCCGATGCGAGCGGTTCCGAGGCGAATTGACTTCGCGCTTTTGAGGCTTACCATCTGAACCACCCGACACAGAACGGTTGAATCCAGTCTCCCTCGCTTATAAGCTCTCGTCCATTGTCCCGTTGTCCCGTTGTCCCGTTACCCGCATCAGCGGGTGCCGGGGTCTGCCACGTGGGATGGACTTTTAATACCGTAGCAGATATTTCATCCCTCATGTCGTCGCCAGGGGCCCGGCTCCTTCGCATGCGACCCTCCTGCATGACTCGGGCCATTTCTGAACATGACAACCGTCTGACCGTCCTGCCAGCATCTTTGGCTTTGCGACTGAATCGTCTGAATCTTGAGAACGCGCGGCATGGTGTCGGTTATTCCGCTCTCGTGTGTTGGTCTCGCATCACGGCATGGTTGGGTGGTATCCTCATCGTCATCGCTGAGCAATTATGACAGACCTTGATTCCAACAGCTTCTCCTTTCGGGTTTTCTATACCTAGTGATCCTCTCCACCACAAATATCCTGTTGAATCTTCGTCACTCTCTGTCCTCGCCTGCTCGTAGCATACGCCGCATGCACCTGGGTCCTGCCACCCTTTCGTCCCATCTCTCTAAAAAGAGCTCGACCGCGTCTTGTGTGCTCTTTTTCGCTCATAATAGAGTTTACCGTGGTTGACCATGTCTCGAGATACCGTCGTAATATACACAGTCCTCCTCGTTTCGTCCATTCGTCCACCATCCAAGGCAGTGGCAGTGATGAAAAGGAAATCAAAAGTGGCGTTCGACGGTAGTTGGGTATATAGCCTTGCTTGAAACGCCATGGAAAGAGGAAAAATGAAATAGGAGAAAATCTCTTGCGCGAGATGAAGCTTTAGCGTTGCTTGGTTATACAGTGTTGGTACATGGCCGGCGCGTCATGTCGACGTCTCCCGTAGGGCATCGATGAGATCAGCTCCAGCCCGGGCCCGATGGTTCAAACAGCCGCTTAGTAGGCCTGTCCCGGTGGGAAGAAGTTGTCGGGCTGTCCATTCATAGACGGGGCGTACTGCGATGAGAAATCGGCCATCATTCCCGGGTCTTGCATTTCCACGTCTGATTGCTCGGGTGTACCGCCGGCCATGCCCCTCAAACTCTGCATGTCGTCCGCGATGATGCCGTTGTGATGCATTGTGCTGTTGTTGCCGAATTGACCTCCGTTGGGGTCGTACATTGGAGATTCGGGCATTGTCTGGAAGAAGTGTCCAAGCGTGCTGTGATTCTGGTCGTGGCCCTGCTGGCTGTGGTGGCTCGAGTGTGATGAGCGTGAAAGTCGAGTCTGGCTAGCCATGGCGCTCGACGTCGGCACCTGTTGGTGCGGGTGATGGAGCTGTGCCGGTCGCATCACCCGCTGCTGTCTCGGCACATACACTCTTCGTTGCGATGCCATGTACGCCGCGAGAGCGGGGTTGGCGCCGCGGGATATCTTGAACGAGAACGGGTCGGCCGGTTCGGGAGGGGCCACGCTCTGCTGTCTCGACTTATGGCCGGGCATGTGCATGGTGCAGGTGTCTGCCACGGGAGTAATGAAGTCCTCGCGAAACTTGCCAACGCTGCTAGGGTCGGTGCCGAGCATGAAAGCATACTGTACGAGGAGCTTCAAGTCGCCGATGTGTCGGCATTCCAGTCTTTTCCTAAGGATGCCAGACGTCTGCGGACTCCATTGCAGCGACGTGCGGGTAGCCTCGTTCCACATCGACTCGTTCCATGCCGACTGCACTTGGCTTTGCCGAAGAAGGTTGCGTATCCTTGCCGAGTATGTCCATTCGCCACTGTTAGCGCCCTCGTCGAAGTGTTTGACCACGTGGGTGACGTATTCTTTGAAGGTCGAGCTCGCGTCCGAATCCCCCTGCGCTTCGAAGACCTGCAGGCAGTTGTCAAACCCGCATGCAAATACCACCTGCGGGCAGAGGTTGACCTTGGCTTCGTCCAGCGACATCCGCGATCCGCCGTGGGCTTGCTTCAAATGCGTCTTGTACGCACCCTGCCAATCGAAAACCATCTGACAACCCCGGTGACGGCAGAACCACTGCGCGTTGACGTTGTGGAAGTCCTCGATGTGTCGCTTCAAGTCGTTTTTCCTCGTGCAGGTCTTGGTGATGTCCTCTTCCTTGCAGAAGCCACACATGAAGGCCCCCTTCTGCTTTGAGGCCCCGGACGCATTTGCTGCCTCGGGCGTCGATTGCGAATCCGTGCCGTTCCACGACTGCTGCTCCTGTTGATTCTGTGCTGCCTGTTGTGCAGCTTGGGCTTGGGCGGCGGCTGAAGCGCTGCTGCTCTGGCTACGCCTTCCCAAAATTTTGGAAGTGCCCCGGGAGACATTGGACATGATGCTACCGGTGATGGACGACGTGTCGGAGAAGGTTCTTACGCTGTGTACGCTCTGGTTGTCCCAAACGCTCGACTGATCGTCTGATAGAATGGATGACTGTGTAGACGACATGATTGATGCACCATCCGAAGCTACGAATTCATTAGCTGCCGACCGAGAAAATGCAAATTAACGAAAAAGGCGATACTGACGAGTAGAAGAAGTCTCCTGGATCAACCGGCTCAGCTCGTCGGCGCCATATCTGCTGAGGAGATGCTTGATCATTTGCCCGTCGAGGACCCTCTGCGTGGGCGACACCTGTGCCTGTGCGGAGCCATCGCCCCCAGGCCAAGAGTTGGTGGACATGGTCCCGGGCGGAAAGTACTGATCGCGCTGGTTGTCGGATATCGTGAGGAAAATCGAAATTTGCTTGGGATATCGGTTTGGTGATTGAGTGATTTACTTCGCGGTGCGTGAGGTATTTTGCGACGAAACGTATTGCGAAGAATAAAGAAGAGGAAAAAGGAGTGTATCGTGGTCAGGATGGGGAAAGGCGCGGGAGGGTGGAGTGCAAGATTTCCAGGCGGCCGGGGGGGCCTGGGATCTAGCGCTGGGCGCGATGCGGAAACGAGAAAAGATTAAGAAAAAGGATGAACAAGGTCGATAAGGGGAGGGCGAAGTGCAGCTAAGTATCGGGAGCAGCACCAAATAGCTTCCGACCGACAAGGCCAGGCTGGCTTAGGCTTGGGTAACGGAACAGGGTTCACTCCCTCAACAGTGATGTAGGAAGTGGCTTGAGGTGCTTGTTCTTTCGGACCTGCATCCAAGTTGACGTGATCCGACACGGGATCTTCGCTAGTGCGGGCGTGCAAGCAGCAACGGCAGTGGGAAAGGTGAAGCCTTGTCAGGAGTTGTTCAGGAGGTTTGGCGGTTGACTTGATGCTCGGTGGCGTGAAAAAGGTAGAGCAGTCAACGATTGTGGTGCTTGTCCGTGTCCTTGCCAATTGACGGTGCACCAAAGAGGCTGGTTTTGTCAGCGGTCTGACAGGCAGTCCTCGATCACTCGTGGCTCGTGGCTCGTTTCGACCCGAGAAGTCGGGTATGAGAGTGGGACGGCGAATAGAGGGAGGGCGTCGAGTTATCTCCCCCTTGCGTGAGAGGATATCGCGAATCCAAAAGCCAAGGTCCCCTCGCGCCCGTCGTGTTCGTCGTTGTCTCCTCGCTCGACTCGCCCAGACGCCGGAGATCGGAAGAGTTGCTGAGCAAGCAGGTGAGTGGTAGGAGGGAAAAGACGGTAAGGTGCGAGAGGGAAGAGTCTCAGAAGGAAGAGGAGGAAAAGCTGAGGTGATTTGCAAGGAACTGAGGGGAATTCGCGCCGTAGGGTGTAGCGTACCCGGCAAGGTACCTTGTCTTCTACACTCGCACTCTTCAATCTCGCTGTCTCGGCCGGTCTGTTTAGTCTGTCCTCCCCTGACAGCCTGGTTTGCCTGGGTTCAGACGGTCTTGGATTGGGATGGGCTGCGCCAAAATGAGAGAATCGGTGCTCGTGCCGGGGCTCTGCTCCAGCCTCCAGGTGGGAAAGGTGGGAGGTCCAGTCCAGCCTACCACCAGTCAGCGTCAGTCCTCGTCCTCGATCCTCAGGGAAAATACCTAGAGAGAAGAGAGAGAGAGATTGGAAGGCGAGCCGGGGTCGCAATGGGGCCGGATCCATGAATGTGACCTAGTCGTGGAGGAGAGAGAGGAACACCAATCCGAGGGGATCCCAGACGGACAACCCGGCGAGTTTCGACGTCTTGGTAGCATTGGCGTGCGATAACGAGACAGGCTTAGTGGGCGACGCCGCCACTAGCCGTCCGAGGATGATGGCCCAGAGATAAAGGCAAAAGGAAACAGAAATAGGACCATTGCCGATTTAGGATAAGGCACAGCAGCTGCTGCCAGGCTTCAGGCAGGCTGGCTGCCAGGCACAAAGACTGTTGTTGTGATGGTCAAGGGTGTGCGAATGCGATTTCGTCGTGGTGGTGGTCATCGTCCTGCTCGATACAGGAAAGATGCGAGGGACCCCTGGGTAGCGACCACCCCTCCTCGTCGGTTCGTTCCATCCGCTCAGGGACAAGACGGACGGACAATGGCATTCACTTCCATCAGGTGGAGGCGGTGCCGCGCTGTGGCCAGAATCTGAGATCGAACGAAAAAGGTCCTCGAAAGTCTGTCCGCCTCGACCTGAACTCGACGCCTTGAAGCCCGGTTTTGTCATGGCTCTGGCGGGTGATGATGGCGCCTCCGGGCTATCTCGATGACGCTCTTGCGGTTCTATCTATCCCGCACGGCGACTGCGGGTTCCTCGGGATTTCCAACCGGCCGGGATCGTCGAGATATGCTTGGGGATTTCATCAGTTTCTTTCTGTACGGATACTCCGAAGGAATAGGGAACGGCGACAAGGAGCGAGCTCCGTAAGGACTCCCAATCAGATGCGTGGTATTTTACCAGGAATCCCGGGGAGTGCGGGTGCCGACCAGGAGTCGTGGGCGATGGTAATCGGAGCAGGACCCCGACCCTGGGAGGAAGCAGGGCTGCGTTGGGATTGAAGGGGACAGGCCGGCAAACCAGGCACTCGAGACCCCTCTGCAGGAGGCTGCACTGCTGCAGCACGGTTGAGCGATAATAGTGTAGGGACGAATACCTGGCCGGCTGCTAAAGGTAAACACGTGAAGGCGGGTGAATATGAGGTGGAACCCGGTGGCCTCTGCCGTTTGAGTGTAAGATCGGCGTCGTGCTCTACGCTATCTTGGTGCTTGGGTCGAATAGGTAGGTAGTCGAAGGCGTGGCCGCGATGGGCATCGCTTCTCTTGCGTGATTTCGATGGGCGCGCTGCATCACGTCAGTCTTCCCTGGCGACATCCTTTCCGAAGTATCTGTATCGGCGTGGGCAGCCAGCGGCGGTTAGCTACCGTTAACGAGCTCTGATGGGAGGCATTTTGCCTTCATGCTGTGTCACGGAAATGATTGAGGTGAAGCTTGATGAGTGGAAGGATAATGGGGGGAGGCGTGGGGGGAACCTGGCAGACGCCAAGCAGGGAAGCCCCAATCCCCGTTCGCGGCTTGCCCACGGCCTGCTGGGGCTGCACCACCCGCAAAAGGTACCACAGGTACCACTGCACCGCACTGCAGCTCGCCCACGCCGTTGGTCACTGGTTAGTGTACTGTTAGTGTCCTTCCCTCTGGGACAGTGATGGTCGTGGTGCAGACACAGATAAAGTGACCCGAGTTCGTAGGTACCGTTCCTCTCGAGTCTCCACTGCCCGGGCAGCAGTACCGGTACAAACCTAAGCTCGAGCTCTCATTCTTGGCAGGTTCCCTCCTCAGCCTCTCACCGGGAAAGTGCTTCAGATACAGCGACTCTACGGATAGGCACGGCAATGGTGACACTGAAGGAAGGCGCTCCTGCCGGCCGCAACTGCCAGCATGCAGAGCACCAACAGAGCGGAAACTCCAGGCATGGAAGGTGCGCACATACTTTGACTGTACATATGGAAGGAACTCCCCAAACGTCGGGTAGGTATTCCGTAGTCTGTAGACCGTAGATAGGTTCTACCTACCTAATACGTACGTCAGGTGCATCACGTGATTGTCCATCCATCTCTCTACACCCAATTCTCACCCTCCTTTCTCTGTTCTCCTTTCTCCCTCTGGAAGCTCCTCCGTCCATAGTCCAGTCGACTGCCCATCCCCGTCGCGTCCATCCACGCCCAAGACGCCCAAGACGCGGACGGTGGACCTACCCGAATCACTTTAGCGACGAGCACTGCCTCTCCCGTCCCCAAACTCAAATCTGTTGCTTTCACCTCCCCTCCCACGGTAGCCCCGGGAAACGGTTCACTTGCGAAACGGATGCAGCCTTGGATGAGATTTGGGCCACGACCCCGGTTCTCGAGAGAAACACAAAATTTCCCGCCGAAAAAAACTCTACTCTACACCCTTTCGCGCTGGATCGGGACCCCTGCTTTGTTGCTGGCTAAATTGTGTAGGTATCCGTACCTATCCGTAGTGTAATAGGTATTAGACTTCCATTGTGTTGAAGATGCGAAATGGACTCCTGGTCCTGGTCCCGGTTCAAGGTTCACCGTCATTCCGTTTCCTTGGAACACCGTCCATCAGACAAACAGCAAGATCAGCACTTCGTTTCAAGCCTGCTGCAGACTAATCAACTCGAGCACGTCGGGGCCGCATCGCAGGACTCGTGCGAAGATTGGACTGCTGCAGGGGGTGGGTGCTTCAACACCCTGCATGTCTTTCTCTCTCGCATCCCCGCGACGCCGATAACCACCGCCGGCAAATCACCGCCGCCTCAACCAACCACCATGGCGATGCCTCCTCCGTAGAATGTACTAATGAACAGCCTGCTACCCAACCTCCAGACCTCTGCTATGGACGCCACTCGTTCGGATTCAGCACCCACCTGGCCCGGCCAGCTCATCCTCGATCCTTCAGGCCACTCGGGAATGCTTCCAGAAAGCTAGCAACAGCTTCCATAAGCTCTAATTTGGCATCCCTCCCAATCACGTTCTTGGATTGACGGCCAAGTAATACTCCAGCGCCTTAAGAGACCATCTTCCAGCTGTTAGTCCCCGACCGCCGTCTTCTCGAAGGACGGAAAAGAAAGTAGGAATGTGACGAGGCGCGACTGCGAAGTGTTCCTTTCGGCAGTCCATGACGCAACCCCGACCAGTCTTTGCTTCTCCCACGCGTTGATATCACGCCCGGTCCATCGCGTCTTCCACCTCCGGATGTTCGCGCGGTTGCTTGTGTCTTACACTGAGCAATTACACATCCTTTTCTCGCGACACCTCGACCTGCCCGGGACTGCCTTAGTGCGGTGCCATTTCTGCGGGTCCACCATTGGCCGGCCGAGTGGGTCCCTCCCGATAGCACGGTGCCGTCTCTGATCCCACGACACATGTGAATGACAAACCCCCGCTCCATTCGATTCTCCCAGGTGCCATTCAGCTCTCTCGGAGATCGTCGTCTTCACGATGCATGGCTTCAGTGTCGGTGGCGGTCGATATTCCTGCCGCCTCGGGTCTGCTGCAACTCGGCAAGCGAATCTCAAATATGGGCTCGATATAGCGATCCTTCGGCCCCCGATGATGCTGAGCTCTGCCACCTGCAGTGCTGCAGCAATATAGTGACCTGTGCGACCAATGTGGCAGCGGCTGAACGCATCTGTAGTTCAGCCGCAACGGGCTTACTCGTCAGCTTGCTTCTCTGCGCTGCCCCCTGAAGGAAGTGCTACTCGTTGGTTGGCGTCAAGCCAAAATAGCAGACAGCTGCGTCTGCAAGGATCACACAGAGCTTACGCTCTTTCCCCGACGTTCACTCCAGCACATATTCTCACCGGCGGTCACCTCCCACGGCGAGGTTAATCGATTGTAGGACGAACATGACTCCGTTCTGGCCTCGTTGCCCGGCAATCCAGGACAGCAGCAGAAGCCGGCCGAATACGCCAGCAACCTCTACTAGTAGGAGGCACAGCCCCCAGGACGGCGCGAGAGTGAAACCTTGAGCTTCGGTCAACGTCCGTTTTTACCAGCGGTTGCCGTGTGCTCTCGACTCGACAACCGAGTGATTTGGGCCCGAAAAGTATGAAAGGCGGGCACTTTTGAAGCGCTCCCGTGAAATCTCGACCAAGGCTTATTTCGTTAGCTCCGGGACTGGTCGGGACTGGGAGCATCCAGGGCGAAACTGACAGCCCGGCTTGAGGTGAGCCGGCCGGGGAGCAACGATCTTGATGAGGCCCTACGAGTTGAGCCCTCGAATCGAGTCCTCGAGATGCCCCGACACCTCGACTTGGACGATATTACTCCGACTGAGATGGCAAATCCCAATATGTGGCCCTTTTGTAAAACATCTACGTCCTCCTGATATCCATCAGCCACCTACTCTCCCGCCTGCTCAGGGGTGATGCCCATTGCTCAAATACCTTTTCATACGTCCTCGTCTATACTCCCCTTGGCGTACGATTACCTCGCAGATGTTCTTGGCTTGGCGTGTTTTTTCTGAGGCAAGCATCGCCGGAGCAAAGTCGTCTAAGCCCCCTTTCCTGAAGAGCTTCGTAGATTGGAGGCAGCCCCTGACGAGGACGTCGAATTTGTCCCGAAGACCACATCGTACTGTCTTTCTTTACCGTGGCGTTACATGGTCCCCTTCTTGTAGAGGTGAGGAAGGCGGGAGTGGCCTCTGAAGTTCCACTCGCTACGTCCCTTGACGAGATGGAAAGCTGGCTGAGAGACTGCCTCGTTGTAGACAGCTCTCGCCCAGCAACAAGGAACGGCTCCATGTTTGTTCGCCGTAATAGAAGACGTCGCCGCTCAAAGGTAGCGACGTCGGGTTGACGAACAGCCCCAGAGAGAGATGTTCAAGCCTCTTACCGGACATTCGTTCGCCCTTCCTCTCCCTTAGAGCTCGAATTCCCCGTCTACCACGACCGAGAGCTTTACTGCTAGTCTTTACGAGTCACCGGCGAATAGTAGTTGACACGGACGCCGTGATCGGCTCACGTAACCCGGAAAGGGTACTCAGAGAGGACGTCAGGTTGCTCTTTCCACCAAGGCATAGACTAGATACTCCAGGTCAAATGCCGGGCCAGGACAGGCAGACACACGCATCGTAGAACTGAATCCCCGAAATCGTGGCCATCCAGCCGTTGGGAACGACAAGAAGCAGTAGTCTATACCCAAGCGCCCGCACTCGTGGCCACTCCTCCCTTGCACATGGCCCCCTCAGATACCTGCCCTATTGACTCCCGGAGCCGACCCGTCATGCCTTGCGTCGAACAAAACGACTCGCACATGCTGTGTCGAGAGAGGTAATACCACCCAACTCGATGAAGTCCCTTCGCGAAGGACGGGACGGGGAGCGGGTAGCCATACTCTTCTAGTAGTATCCATACTCTGTTACTAGTTTCTGCTCTGATCTGTTAGTGCCACTTGTTATTAGAACACTTCGCCAGGTCACTCTTCTCCAGTACCCTGATGGGAGGGAAGTTGACTTGGGCAAGCAGCAGCGGTATCCGCTGCTCCAAGTTCCGACAGAGCGTCGAGCAAAGTTCCGAAGCGAACGAAAGAGAGAGGGCACGGAGTGATTATTACACTGCGATACCTGAGTCATACTGACCGCCAACGTTGATATCTGATTAATATATCACGAGCATGCGTACTATTTCATTACTCACGAGTCCCGACGCGTGTTTTTCCCATCCCATCGACGTTGCCTGTCGCTATGCTTCTGTAGCCCTAGCCCCTGCTTTTGTGGTTTTGGGAATGAAATTCGAGTCGAGTCCCAACGGCACGGCGGTGTTGAGGTATGCCAGTGATTCGATCGGCAGCCAGGTACACCATCCTCCCAGTCGTCCGTAGGCACCGGCGTCTTCCAACTCCCTCGCTGACATCCACGGTCGAGTGAGGGGGAAAGAACAGTAGTCCAGCAAGCTTATGTTGGGCGGATACGACCGGGCTCCGCGTTGGCTTCTCTTTAGACATACGAACATGTCGTGCCTGGAGGGAACCTCGGAAACTTAACATTCACACCGCCGGTTAAGAGCCATTGTGAACAGACATTTAACAGACATTTAACGCTTTGCTTTCAAATATAACTTCCCATATATGACATATATGCAGAACCATTACCACCCATATATCCACCGCCTCATCATGACGACCACACTCACAACCCGCCCTCCTTGAGCAGGTAGGCAGCGCTCCCGCTGCCGGGCTTGCTAACCACGACGGCGCCCTCCCGCTGCTCTGCCGTCAGCTCGCGCTTGGAGTAGTACTCGCGCTCCCAGGCCTCCTTGACGGCGGCGACACGGTCGGCGGGGACCATGTGGACGGTGCAGCCGCCCCAGCCGGCGCCGGTGAGCCTGCTGCCGTAGGAGCCGTTCTCGACGGCGATGCGGCACAGCTCGTCGATCTCGGGGGCGCTGCACTCGTACAGGTCGCGGCACGAGACCTGGGTCTGGTTGAGCAGGTCGCCGAGGCGCTTGTTGTACTCCGTCGTGTCGGCGGTGTCGGTGGGGGCCTCCTTCTCGAGCACCTTCATGAACTGCAGGACGCGCAGGACCTCCTCGAGGACGTGCAGCGCGCGCTGGCGCAGCTTGAAGCGCTCGGCGCGGACGGACAGCTTGGACATGAAGATTTCCTCGAGCTCCTGCGCGGAGACGCCGAGGACCTTGGCGATCTCCTCGCGGGTGTAGCCCTCTTCCTTATCGAGCGTCTTGCGGACGACGTCGATGAGGACGCGCAGCTGGGCCTCGGCGGCCTCCTCGTGAGAAGCATCCGATCCGTGGGGAAGCTCGTGGCTGGCGAAGTAGGCGTCGTGGAAGCCGTGGATGGAGATGCCGAGCGGGGAGGCATCCTTGGGGAGCTTGGTGCCGGCGGGGTTCAGGGCGGCGTTGAGGAAGGCGCCGGCCATGCTACACTCGACGACGCGAAGGTTGTAGTGGATGGGGCCGGTGACCTGCTTGTTGGATGTGACGAAAGACTGGGCGATGACGAAGGTGAGCTCCGGGTTGGTGGCGGGGAAGAAGACGGGGCGAGCGGTCAGGGAGGGGGCGAAGGAGACGAAGAGGGCGGAGCCGCGCTGGGAGAAGACGGAGGCGGACTGGTCCATGCTGGAGGTTGTTAGATCAGGTTGCGGGATGTGATAGTAAATAGGGGAGGAGAGTGGAGGGGATTTAGGAGGACCTACCCGCCAGAGTTGACGCCGACGGCGCGCTCGCTGACGATGGCCAGCTCGGTGAGCTCCGTCATGTCGACCGTCTCCTCGCCGTTGGCGCGCATGACGGCCAGGGCCGAGGCGCTCACGAAGGCGGCGCTGGAGCTGAGGCCGCCGCCGATGGGGACGGAGCCGTCCATGAGGATCTTCATGCCCTGGGGCCGGAAGCCGGGGCCGCGCTTGCGGCGCAGCAGCTCGAGGGCGCCGCGCAGGCCGCTCTTGAAGTAGTTGGACCACTCGTGGACCTTGGCGTCGATGGGCACGTCGCCGTCGAGGGGCACGTCGAAGGAGCGGGCGGGGAACTTATCGGACTGGGCGTTCGCGACCTCGAGGCGGAAGGTGTTTGCGTCGGCGGGGGTGTCGGAGACGGAGACGGCGAGGATGGCGTCGGCGGTGATGGCCATGGGCAGGACCGAGTAGAGCGAGTAGTCGATGTGCTCGCCGATGATGTTCACGCGGCCGGGGGAGCGGGCGACGAAGGTGGCCGGGTGGCCGAACTCCGACTTGAACTGGTCGAGCAGCGCGGACCAGCGCTTCGTCTGGACGGGGAGGGCATCGTCGGTGTAGATGTCCGCGAGGGACGCTGCTGTCGGGACGGGGCCGGTCATTGTGTTCTTGGGAGGTGGAAGAAGTGAGGCCTTGGGATCGTAGGTATCAGACAGAGGAAAGAGAAGAGAGCGAAGGCTTCCAAGGAAAAGAACAGGTGTCGTGGAAGCGAGAGGTGTGGTTCACTTATGACGTTTGGGGTTCGAACTTCGGTCCTTTTGTGGTGGGGTGGGACGACACTAGAGGGTAGGAGAGCACGTCAGACAACCCCGCGATGCGATGGAGCTTTGGTGTTTTTCTGGCGCGTGCTGAGCTGCTGTGGGCAATTGCCTGGTGCTGCACCTGCCACCGTGGTTTGCTACCCCGCAATTGCCCCTCGCTGGCCATCTCTCTCTGGAGGGCAAGAGCGCATGCCACTTTTTGGGTGACCTGCACTTGCCTTCTGCTGCATATTCTGTACCTACAGTAGATCGCTGCGCAACGATGACACTGGAAAAGAGAGCAATTGGCCCTAATCAAGAGACTTGGGGGCCAAGTCCTCCACGGGAAAGCTCCAGATACATCCAAGCATCACAAATTGTCATATCATGAAGGAGTGAGGGCCCGTACCTCGGGATCGTAGCGTCTCGTCACTCGGGACAGATGCATCCCACCTCGGCCGAGATTCCACCGCTAATAAGAGCCCCAATCACCTCTTTTCTTCCTGCATTTCCTGTTGTGACATTTCTCGTCTGTCGATCCATCACCTATTCGCATGTTCGCCAAACAGGCAAACCGCAGTGAGAAACGATAGAAAGACAGAGGAACGGACGAAAAATGCGCCGGTTTCCAAGCCTCCAAGCTTGACCACCCAGGCTCAGGCTCATCGCAGGTGCGGGCCGCCCTCGGAAAACCGGCGGAGAACTCGCTGTCTTCGAGGAGCAACCCTCACCATCGCCAGGCGTCACACGTTCTGGAACGCAGACAGAAGGACGCCAGGGGACGGCCGCCAAGGCGCACCGGTGGGGCGACCGCATGCCAGAACCTCTCGCACGCGACGTCTTCCAGGGTCTTCCCAGCCTGTCGCGGGGATGTCGGGGGCGAGAGAGAGACATCCCACCCTGCCCTGCCCTTCTGTAGCGGGGCACCGTGGCGTCAGGAAGTGCCTCAACCGACTGACACCGTCTTTGTAACTATCTCGACTTCACGTGCTCCCTTCCAACATATTCCCAAGGCCAAGCAAAGCAGTCGAAAGAGTAAGAGCAGACCTCATTTCTAAGGGGATCCTAGGCTGCGTAAAGATAGACACTAGCCAAGAGCGGTCCGGTGCGGCAAAAGTCCCCGATAAAGCCGAAACTCAGCTTCGCAAAACTGCAAACACCGCCAAAAAAGACAGCAGACACCAATGCGAATATCGTCAACAGCAAAAAATGATCGAACCCAGGTTTGAACTGGGGACCTTCAGTGTGTTAGACTGACGTGATAACCAACTACACCATCCGACCATCTGGTAGCTCGCCGCCAAAACGGGTCCTGTCTAGCGCCCGTGGTGGAGGTGAGGGCATTCCGAGATCCTCAGACGGGAAGGGGCGGTCCCCATCAACGACGGCAGGACCTCCCAAAATCTTAGAAATGGTGATTTGAACAAATAGAAACATTCTGCAAGAATTTTATTCATTTTATCTTGCCACGTTTCGTCTTGGGTCCCGAAGGGTCTCATTTGACCGGTGGTGTTGCTCCTTCCGTTTCTGATTTCTCGTCTGCCTGCTTCGCTAGGCAGGACACTAAGCGAGAGGAAGCGAAGCCGCCTAAGGCCACAGGACATCAACACCAAGAGTCGTTTGGGAAGTTTGAGTGAAATCTACCATGAGAGCCAGATAGCAGTACATTAGATGTTAAGCCAAGTTGGTGGGAATGGCCCCTTGGAGCAATGTTGACGAGACTTGAAAGATTGGGCTATCTATGTTGTCCGTTGTATCCATTTTTGCCCTCTGAAACGGTCTCTAATGGTCCTTTTGATCTGATTCTTGTGTCTTCTATCTCCATGCGAATCTGGGACTTCTGGGAGATCAGAGTCCGTCCGCCCTTCACACAGCGGCACAAAGGATGAATGAAGTTGGGAGTTTCCTGTGCCACACCAGGAACACAGACCAGCCGCTCTATCTCCCACAACTCATTAATTTCAGAAATTTCTTTCAGAAATTCCATCTGCTCCTTCCTTTCTTCTGATCCTTTCTCCCATCTCCATCTCAAAACACCATCCCAAACAACCAACTCATCATCACCATTCGACAAAGCTTCTTCCACCGTCTCGTCATCAAACAAGCGCCTCGTCGTCTCATACTCCCACACCATCGTCTTTCATCTTTCATTCCATATCCATCTCTTTCTCTACATACACTCAGACACAAAGCAACAATGTCGACCCCCGAGAAGCAGGTACCGGCTGGCCCGTACTCCCCCTCCACCAACGAGCCCATCGTCCTCGACGACCTCGAGGTCGGCTCCCTCTACCTCATGATCTCCGTCCCCCTCCCCATCTACCTCGGCCGCCAGAAGCACACCTACGCCGAGGCCATCTCCTCCGACCCGGACCTCCTCCCCTCCTTCCTCGACGAGCTCGGCGCCGCCAGCGGCCACGCCAGCGTCCTCGCGGACGAGTTCCACTGGGACCTCTACTGGCACACCCGCTCCTCCCCGGACGGCGGCAGCGGCGTCGTCTACCGCCTGCGCAGCGTCACCACCAACCCGCCCACCTACGCCTACGACCGCGTCCCCGTCTTCCGCGTCCGCACCCACGCCCAGCTCGTCGGCCTCGTCCGCGTCATCAGCGTCCCGCGCCCCGTGATCCCTCACCTGAGCCGCTACCTCGACTGGATGGCCGAGGAGTCGTCCCGCGCGCCGCAGCAGCGCAGCGGCTTCCTCTGGGCCGCCGCCGCCTACCGCCGCGTCCGCCAGCACCTGACCGGCGGCCGCGACCACGGCTTCGACCACTTCGACGCCGACCGACTCGCGGCGGAGGCGCTCTCCTTCGCGTACCGCGAGGTTCCCAACGTGCTCGGGGGACGGAGCGAGGGCCCGCGGCCCGTCGTCGCCTCGTGGCTGGGCGTCTCGCTGCGGTTCCTCCAGGAGGACGAGGTCCTCGCCACGAAGCGCAAGCGCGACGAGATGCTGAGGCGGCAGCGGGAGCAGTTCAGGGCCGTCCGGTCGTGCTGGTACTACTGAAGAATGGGTTGGGTGCCTTTGAACATCGCTGGCGTTGGATCTGATTTTGAGACGGCTGGGTTGGATGGGATGAAAGCTGACAGGATCGTCGACTGGATCGAAAACATTATGGGTAAGTCTTCGTCTCTTGGGACGTTTTCGAAGTGCTCGAGGAAGCTGACACTCTATTCACAGACGTCAGCAATAATTCAGCAACTGTCCACAAGGGACGGTACGAGCTTCAGCGGAAAGCTCTCTCTAGAACGAAAATCATGGGAAAGGACTGGCGTTTTTTGTTATTGATGATGGAGGTCAGAAGCGAGGGGTCACATGAGATCCCATGCCGCTTCATACGGAAAATAGGAGGGTCCCAGGTCATATTTGCTGGACAACTGCTGAGGAGGCCATCCCAATAGTCTCGTGGACTGCTTTTGAGAGAGACAGCCGCATTAATCTGCCTAATATAAGACGAAAAGCGAGAAGTCGTTTCCAGAAGCTTCGTGACAACAGTGGCACACCCGTCTGTTGCTGGACCATTCGATGCCGTCCGTGGCAGATAGCAGGTCGTGTCTCATCCTCGGGGCGTTACTGGAGAATCTGAACCGTTGACTACGAAGATCAGAAATAAGAGTCGTTCATCCGAATACCGTCTCGTCCGTGGCAAACGAGACGAAAGTGATCCCCGATGCCGGATACGGATCCATTCTTGGCTAAAGATCTCCTGCCGGGCCGAACCGCAGCAAAGCAAAAAGACTCGCAGGAAAATCCACATTACATGCTTTCTTTTCTCCGACCGTTATCTCAGCGGCAAAAGTCTGGCAGAAGCGCCATGCAGGAAACCGTCCCGCGTGGTGTGTGTGCGCGCGCATGTGTCCCAGGGTTTCTGCGCAAGAATGAGCAAGTTTTCCAAACCCCTCACGAGCCCAACCTTATGAGCGTGCCGCCCAAATGTAGACCACCGCCCTCTCCCCCTCTCTGCTGAAAGAGACCAGGTATGGCCACACCACATCTCGAAGCCCTTGACAAACGAGCATGTTTGAGGCATTCTTTCGAGCTGATTTGACTGGCCACCTTCATATACGAGGCCTCTGCCGCAGAGATATGACGAGCACGTCGAGCGCCACGGCGCGGCTCGAAGACGCCATCGCCGCTTCTGCTGATTCCGCTTGCGGTTTTCTTTCCAGTGGCTGAACTGCAGACGGGGGGAGACGGACGAAAAGACGCCATGGACTTCCAGAGACACCGTCGCCGCGGCCGCCGCCTCACGGGCCCCGAAGCCCTATCCCTCCTCCTCTGCCTCGAATCCATCATCGTCGTCGGTGCGCTCGTCCTCTTCGGCGCGGCGTACCCGGACCGCCTCCGCTCGCGGCTGTGGAGGAACGGCGGCGAAGAGGGCTGGTGCTCGAACCCGAGGCTTCGGATATACTTCTACGCAAACTACGAGGAGCCGCCCGTGATTCCATTGATATGGTCCCAGAGGTAACGTGCCGTCACCGATCCATCCGTCAGCCCAGCTGATACTGACCTCTTCTCGTCCAACAGACTCACCACGTCCAACACAGCAATCTCGATCCTCGGCCTCGCAATCTTCTTCGCGCGCATCACGATCGCCGCCCTGCGGTACGAGGCACGCCGCACGAACGCGGGCTACGACGCGCTCCTCGCCGTCCTCTGGGCGCTCAGCGCCGCGGCGCAGAACGGGGCCGACCTGAGCGACCCGGAACACCTGATGGAGAGGCCGTGGTATCTCGTCCACGGCTGCGACGGGGCGTGGAGCCAGAACCGCGGGTGGTGCCGGATGGCGAAATGGGAGTACGCGTGGGCGATATTTGCGGCTGTGTTTTACGCCGCGAGGATCGTGGGGACGTTGGGGGTGGTCGTGTATGAAAAGGGCAGGAGGGATGGGAAGGCGGCCGATGGGGAAAGGGAGGTGAGGTTGTTGGATGGTTGGGCGTGGGACTGGGATCGGGGCCTTGGTCACGTCGTACGAGGTTGAGGAGGCGTGATGTGATCGATCTGACGTTGCACAGATCGACGACGACGACATGGGATTTTACGGCAGACTACGGTTATTATCACCGCTCTTCGGACCGCAGGCCGTGGCGACATCACAGAGGAAGCGAGTGCGCATTTGGCGATATCAAAGTTCCGTTTAGACGAGTCTCGAATAGCATGCCCAGTAGAGGGTAGGAATTAAATAGAGAAAGCCCAGTTCGCATCGTTCCCGAATACCAGCCGCTCCATCGCGAATCAGTCCCTAGTTCTTGCCTGCTCCGTCCACGTTCCGTTGCCGAACCATGACGGAGATCAAGTCTTGACGTTTTTTATTTGTGCTAGAAAAACCATGTCAGCAATCCATGTCGGCCGAAAATGATGCAATCCCGAACGGGCGGCGGCAGGGGGAAAACTTACGGGGCAGCCGGCGCAGGTGCAGTTGCTGCCGCAGTGGCAGGTGCCGGAGGTAGCGCATCCGCAGCCAGACATGATGACAGTTGGTGAGGCTTGGTTGTTTGGTTTGAGAAGTTGAAGTTGTTTGGTTTCAGTGATCTTGACCTTGGTCCTTGCTTGTGTGATGGTGATGGATGGAGGGGAAGAAGAGAGGAACATCAGCCGAGATCCGGCGCTTTATGTACGGTATTGATTATCTAATAACCGGGACAGGCAGGCACGTACTATCTTCAAAGGAGAGAAAGGCAGGAAAGAGCCGGGTCAGACGAGCAGGTGGTGGTGGTGCCTTCCTCCTCTCCGCGCGCTGGGTTCGCTCTTTCCCTGAGGGGAACTGGTTCCTGCCATACAAGCCCGCCACTCTCAGGGCGCTGCGCTAGTCAGATCGGCCCAGCCAACAGCCAGTGGCCACAGTAGTGGTAAGTACATCTAGCCTGCTGGGAACTGGCTTGGTTCCTCCCACCGGCGGGCAGGTTCAAAGGAAGATCCTTCCGCCACTGGTTCAGCTACCTAAGGGGGAGGGGGGGTGCTTTGAGCAGAGTGCGCATCTTATTTCAGTAGGTGGCATAGTGCTGTAGAGGGGGCAGAGTGCCAGTATAATGGCTTTAGTCTATTGAACGCGGATCCAATCTATTTTTTTTCACTCTATTACGTAGTTCAAGGTCTGCTGTATATGCTATGGCTAGGCTATCCTCGTTCCTACTGTTTTTACTAGTCCTGGTAGATCCTCTGGCACTAAAAAAACAGAGGAAAGGAAGGAGCCCATAATGGATTGATAGAAAGGCTCCTTACTATTCAGGAAAGTTGACTGTTGCGTTACAGCACTATACCCCCTACGAATATTAAAGCTTCATTATATTCAAGCTCTGCCCATAGGGCACCCCCTCCCGGATAGGTAGGTACGAGCAGCGGAGACCAGAAGTTAAGCAGTCTGGTGGCGAATGACGTGCAGGAATAATAGAGGGGCTAGACGCGGGATACACTCGAGGGCCAGACTGTCACAAGGCGAGGAGGGAAGGAAGAACTCGGCAACCTCTCAAACTGAGTGAAGGCCGTCGGGGGAATGGGGCCTGCGTCGACTCCACCTTCCCGCCGAACGTAACAGTTAACCGGGCCGGATGCTCACACCGGGGTGGGCCTTCCTGCTGGCTGCCGCTTTGGGAAGGAGTCGGCCCCTCTGCCAATGGGACGCCGGAAATGACGGGAAATCAGAGGTTGAAGAAAGTCCCCCCTAAGCAGCGTGCGGGGGAGGGGCTGGGTCAGAGGAAAAAAGGAGGCGGCAGAACTGCTCTTCCCTAGGTAGTTTGTATTCTGACGACTGCTCTGCCCGTCATCCGTGTCAGCGGGTTGCTGAAGATCAGGGTCCTGCCTTGTCCATCCGCGAACCTTGGGTCGAGGGGTATCTTGATTGGCAGGACGTTTTCCCAACTGTGTTTCACTAACTTGGAGGAAGGAATGTGCAGGCAGGAGTGAGACTCGGAGTCGGATGACGATAACCTCGGGGAAAACAGGCCGAAGCGCCTGGCACTATACCGAGAAAAGTCCTCAGAGAGGCGGGATTTTACATGCAAGCTGCCCTCTTCAACCGCATGTCTTTTCGTCCCGTCCAGACATGCGGTCGAAGCAGAAAGAAGGAGTGGATGGGGGTGATGGGGGCCCCGTTCCCGTCGTCGTGCATCATGCATGTGCATCATCCAGACATCCACCGTGGCGCGCGCGGATCTGGACGCCGCGTAAAGGCGAATCCCACGACTAAGGACTGCCACCTGCAGCTAAGGCACGTAGCATCGAGAGATAAACCCTCAGGGAGGCGGCATCTGACGGAGCCACGTGCGGACGATAACGCCCTGGACCAATCTCCGGTGAGCAATCGAGATCGGGGGACCTCGGCCTTGCTGGTGTAGAGACCCAAGTCCACGTAATGGGGGCACGCTCAGTATTTTGAATTGGCTTCTGATGTCCTGCGACTTCGGGCACGATGTCTAGTCGCCTTACTAGCTTGCCCGTTCTAATCACAGCCCTGGGATATCAGGTGGCGTCTGCTGTTCTCGAACTAACGAGGCGGCGGTGATGGCTTTTACAGGTGAATCAGGTGATTGAAGAAGTCGGTGAGAATGCCAGTTACCCGCTGCTAGAGTACCCGAGACTCGCGAAAGCTACCGAGAATACGTACACCATATCGTCGTTCGAAGGTCTTGACAGTTCGTCCATCTCGAGAGTGATGGCAATCTCCGTGACTCGTCATGACCTCGACGATGCGGTTGAGGTCTGCTTCCGGAAGTTACAAACGGAGCAGCCTCAGCTTGAGATTGAGGGGCCGTCCAGTCGACGGACTCCCATAAGATCGTTCCTTTCTGTTTGTGATTGAGGATCACGCAGGGAGGCATTGAAAAACTGATACACCTCGATTTAAATTTGAAAAACAATAACTAGTTACTGTGGATATAAATCTAATGAGTTCCTTACGAGGATATCCAGCCGTTCATCTGGTGAGGAGTTACATGTCCCAGCAGAGCCTCTCCAGCTCACCTCGTCTCAGTTCCTCATAATATGTTTCGCGTGACTCCAACTGTCACCGTACAACCATGTATCCTTTGGTCGAGACAGGACTTCTTCGGCCCCTTTCATTATACAAAAACAAGAAGGCACAGCTACCCGCACCATATAGAATCTAATACACACGCTTGATTTTTCGATTTTTCCCTACTCTTTACACTCTGCGTTGCTTAAAACAGACCAGCCAGGGCAACCAGAAGACCACCGAAGACAGCGCTGCCGACGGCGGAGTTGCCAGGCAGACGCGCGAGAGCGGCATCAGCACCCGAGGAAGACGACGCGCTGGCAGCGGCGCCAGACTGGGTGGCGGTCGGGGCAACGGTAGGGCGCATGGTGATGCCCGTCGCGGTGCTGTTCCTCACGCCGCCGGACGAGGCAGCGGGGAACCCAGACGACGCGGTCGCCGACACAGTCGAGCCTCCAGACGCAGAAGCAGAAGCAGACGCAGAAGCAGAAGAGGTGCTGTTTCCAGAAGAGGTGTCGTTCTGGCCCGAGTTGGTCGCGTCGTCGGCGCCCGAAGCAGCCTCGATCTTGATGCTCTCCCAGCTGCCCGTCTTGTCGCCGTAGGTGTACGACTTGGCCGGGTTCGCATTCGTGATGGACACCTTCTCGACGGTCATGGTGTACGGCGCCTTGGAGTAGTCCGTCTCGCCGCCGGCCCAGGTGATGGTGCCCGCGTTGTTGTCCGGGTCGCCGCCGGCCCAGATGCCGAGGCGCAGGCGCATCGGCGTCTGGGGGAAGTTCTGCCCGCCAAGGGCGTCGCCGTACTTCAAGGTGCGCACGAGAGCGCCATCGATGTACCAGGCGACGGCCTCCTTGGACCAGTCAATAGTGTAGTTGTGCGAGGTGCCCTGGGAGTCGGACACGGTGTGGAACGCGCCGCGGTCGTAGCTGGTGGTGTTGCCCTTGCCGAAGTAGTTGGTCTGGACCTCGGCGTTCTTGCCGCCAAGCCACTCCCAGTCGACCTCGTCGAGGTCGTCGGACTCCAGAACGACGGAGCTGACGATGCCCTGGCCGGGGGCGGCCTTCATGTGGACCTCGGCGCGGCCGAAGAAGAAGTACCAGGAGGTCTCGATGGTCGGGGCGTCACCCTTCTTGTTGAGGGTGAACTCGGCGCCGGCGGAGGTGTACTCGATGTTGCCGGCGGCGACGGTCCAGGCCTTGGCGTCAGCGCCCTTGGTGAAGTCGACCGAGTAGGTGCTCGAGGTGAGGCCGGTGTTGGAGGGACATGTCTCTGTGAGGAGGTTAGTTGTTGTCTTGGCTTGGCATGGGCAGGGGGATGTTGTCGGGAACATCTCGAGATGAAATTCATCCCCTAGGTGATGACTTACTCTTGGTAGGGTCGCAATCAGTGAAAGTCTGAGCAAAGGTCGAAGTTGCGAGAAGCGCAACGAGTGACGCCTGACGAACGAAAGACAGGGCCATTTTGTGTGATGTTATATTTCGCACGGCGAGAAGTCAAGAAATGTTTCCTGAAACGAAGGGATATGAAAAGTTGTGTGAACGAAGTAGAGTAGACGACGTTTCAAGAAGAAGGGAAGAAATGAACAGAACAGAAATGAACGAGAGACTGTATGTTCGGATTTGAGGAAAGAAGAAGACTCGAAGATGGTGAATCAAAACAATACCCGCCCCCTTATTATTTCGGGCCGGGTCGTCCATCCCCATTAAAGAAGGGCCAGAGAGACTGTGTGTTTGGACAACATGGATACCCGGCTGTTTGAGGAGGCAAGACTTGTCACTCCCTCCATCCCTCCCTCAATCCTCCAGCCCCATCTTCAAGGAGGCTGACGTACGTTTGAGGACGACACGAAGCGACCACGGGAGCGAGCTGCCATTCGGCCCCGGTAGGAGGGGCGGTGGGGGGTGCTCTGCCCCCTTCCCGTGGGGACCCATTAGGGGATCCATGGCACTATTTGCAGGGGACGCGCACGCCGGGGGCTGTGGTACCTGCAACGGCGGCAGCGCCCACCATCCGAAGTGCCGGGAGGCCGTCCACCACTGAGTGCTGACCGCCAGCAGGTCACTGTCGTCTGGCTGCCTGTCGTTCGCAGGCTTTCGTTGTCGCGGCATCATCCCAGCCGCCAGCGGCTATAAAAAGCCTGTGCGGAGCTTTGTCATTGGGAGAGCTGCCGGCAGACCACACAAAACCTGAAGACCAATGGGACCGCCCGGCCTTGATGGGGCTAAAATGGTGAGACGGACTGACCAACAGAAAGTCTCAAACTTCAGTGGCTGGACAGCGAAGTGGCTTGGACCCTCCCAGTGGTTGAAGCATTTTGATGCGGAACGAACTTCGACGTTTGATCCCAGTTATCGAGGGCTGCCTCTTTGCCCAACTGACGTCTTCGAGATACCTCCGCCCCCAGAGATTCGATGCGAGGGCTGTGCGGTTCAGACGAAACGCCGTTTAAGCTCATCAAGGACCCGATTTACAGCGTTTGTTGGCATCTCAAGTCCATGGAGGTCTACCGCACGGGGTTCCATTCACAAGATGCAAGGGACGGGAGGTGAATCCAATGGCCTAGAATCACACGCGCCAGCGCCAGTGACAGCCTGCAATCAAGCACAGTCGCATCGCATCCCGAGCGTCCATCCCGCACCGGCGCGCGCGGGATCTGATCAGTGATGCCCATCCCGCCGGCCGGGAACTTGGCCAAGAGGAGGGAACTCCTAGGGGGGGGCGGCCCCCTTCTTTCGGCAGATCTGCGCCCAGACCGCCGAGGCCGCCAGGCTAGCCCGACGAACCTCATCAAGGCGCGGGGACGGGCAAGGGGTGAGTTTTTCGATGTAAATGGTGTTAAAGCACCGTTTGTTGTCTTGTTTCCCTCGAGTTTGTTATTTTGAAAGAAACATGATTTCGGTGCCCGCGGGTACTTGTGTTGATCCTCATGTCGGTCGTCTGCGAGATGCAGGGGTTCGGCATTAATCTGAAGGTGATTGCACTGTCAAAAGTTGGCAAAAAAATGGGGAGGGATTATACAGCGCAAGTTCCCTTGTCACGATCAACACTAACGCTCGGCGATGGAAAACCAGATTCTGGAGACATCATGGGCACTGTCGAAGTACTGTCTCACTGTGTGCTGGAGTGTGCTTAATTTTACTCTGCGCCGTAGATAGAAACATCCAGCAGATTTGTCACTGCGAGCAGTCAAAATCACCGGACAGACAAAGATGGCTGAAGGAGTCAATCCAACCGAAATCCTTCCGAGATGCCAAGACCTTTAAAACGACTGATTCTTCGGCCAAGACCATGGAAGCTCTTTTCCATGAACGCTTCAGATTGCTTGTCTCCTGAGATTCTGTTTACGCCAGGATGAACATACTTTATGAATTCGGGCTGCCCAAACTACCACGCCGTTCCACGAAGCTCGATCTCCCAGTCTTTTAGGTGCCGAAGACCAGCAACCTACATCGTAGGTGGGACTCATAATACTGAATCTCATGAGGAATACAAGACCAACAATCTTTCAAGAGGAATCAGCTTTATAACAGAACTTTACTGAATACAATTTTTCACACAGAAAGAGCAGCATCCAGGTCATGATGGCACTCCAGGTCAGGCACTCGCGGGCCCGGGCGGCCAGGCCGGGACCTTCAGCCACATGCACGGACCACTTACCTTTAGCTCTAGCCACATCAACCCCACTCTTTGCCGTTGGTTGCTTCCAATCCTGTCAAGAGGTTGATGTCACATTGCGGGAGCTCGGTCGCCAGCGATCAGGCTGTCAACTTCCACCACCAACAAACGCAAATAACGACTAGCAGCCGCCTGTTTCGATCATTAAGAAAGGCCTCTTTACCGCCTGCACATCATTTCCTGCAATAGAAATCGGAACATGCGCTAGGAAAGCCACCATCCTTTACCTACGAACGTCGTGATCTGGCCTCCATCCCGAGCTCGCGCACGAGACCCCGAACCCGACACCCAAACCCCGATCCCCGACGAACCGAGGCGCACGATAATCACAGCAGCACACCATGGCCGACACGGCAGGCCCCGGCCAGGATGACCTGCGCCGGTGCTTCATCTGCCTCATGGACGAAAACGAGACCGGATCCTCCGACTCGGCCTGGGTGACCCCGTGTCCCTGCACGCTCGAGGGCCACCAGGACTGCATGATCGAGTGGGTGACGGAGCTGGAACGCGAGAACAAGGAGATCCGCTGCCCGGTCTGTAAGGCGCCCATACATGTCGACGAGCCTTACGACCCGGCCCTCGCCCTTAACAACACCATCTACAAGACCTTCAGCAAGATATCGCCGGGCCTGATCCTCGGCGGACTCGGCGCTGGCACATGGGTCGGCCTGGCCATGTACGGCAACATTGCCGTGCGCGTGTTCGCGGGGCCTGAGGCGACCTACCGCTTCTTCTTCAACGACAGGAACCCTCGTGGCGTACCGAACGTGAACTGGATCCACGTCGCAGCCCTGCCGACTATTGCGCCCGCGCTCGTCATCGGCCAGTCGTTCCCCGTCCTGGGCAACGTCTTTTTCATGCCTGCTGCGGCCTTGGTAAGGTTCCCTTCCGCTACTAGATGGAAAACTCCTTCTAACAGACCTCTCCACAGTACGGCGTCTTTCACATGGCCCGCAACGACAACTTCTTCTCCTGGCCGCCTTCCCCACAGCTCGCCGCCGCAGCGTTCCCGTACATTAGAGCTGCCTACAACAACTTGTGGCACGAGTTCGCCTGCCCCTACTTGCGAAAGTGGGATCGCAAGATCGCCGGCCTTCCCGAGCCGGAACCACCTGCCGCGAACCGCCGAGACCGCAACCAGGCGCGCCGTGACAGACCGCAACCAGGCGCCAACGACCAGAACAGAAACGTCGGATTCGTCGGCGGCCTGTTGGACGCTGCCATAGACATGCTCGACATCCCCGATGTCGAGGTCGAGTTCGAGGTGGCAGTTGAGGAGGAGGAGATAGACAGGATAGACGAGGAGCAAGCCGCCGCCCTCGCGCGTATGCAGGCCTTGATTGACGAGACGGACGCAGAAGCGGCCCAGCAAGCCGATCGGCGTCAGGAGCGTCAGGAGCGTCAGGAGCGTCACGAGCGCCACCAGGAAAGGCGTCGCGCCAGACGAGCCGCGCGTGCCCAGGGCGAGGCTGGAGAACAACCGCTGCAGGGCGACGATTGGCAGCCGGCCGTGCAGGAACCGGCCGCGCAACAACCGGCCGCGCAACAAGGGGCATGGCAGCAACCGGCCGTGCAACAACCGGCCCAGGTCGCGCCCGCGCCCCGTCAGCGCGGACTCCAGGCCAGCCTGCGAGACTTGACCAACGCCCTGGCGAGCACGCTGCTGCTGCCCATGATCTCCGCCGGCATGGGCGAGCTGATCCGCCTCGCGCTGCCGAAGCACCTCACCACCGCCCCCGGCGGCTTCGGCCGGTTCAGGCTCAAGACGGGCCTGCTGCAAGACCAGTGGGGCCGCAACCTCGTCGGCGGCTGCTTATACATCGTCCTCCGCGACGCCTTCAAGTTGTACACCAAGTACCGCATGGCGCAGAACAAGCCCATGCGGCGGATCAGGAACATCGACCGGCGGCGGGGCAACGCCTCTTCGTAGGGCGTAACATGGGCGTCGCGTCATTGTCACTACTACTACAGTACATCCATAGCATATTGCCGGCGTTGGTGGGAACGGATATGAGCCAGGAAGGGATGGATACCTTTTTTTCGGTGTGTAAGACGACGTGATCGCTAGGTTAGCATAGCGGATGCCCCCCAGAGACGAGTCCAGCGGGCATTAATTAGCGTCTAAATCAACTGATATTCCCCATGAGTTTCTCTCCTCAAACGTTCACATCGTCCGTACCATGCAAGAGTGTCACACGCCTTACGCGGAGGCAAATCGCTACCATAGGTGTCTGGGGTTGGCTGGCATAGGCGCATAAACGCACCTGGCGGCGGGGTAACCCAACCGCCCGCGACCCCGACCCCACATCCAGCGACCGCTGGAACCTTCCAGCCAAACAGCGCGCGTAAAAGCCCAGCAGAGACGTGGACAGCCGCAACCTGGGATCGTCACCGAGGGGTCGAGGCTAAGAAAAAACACCCTGCAAACATCGACTACTCCGCCTAGTCGTCGTACCCGCTTTCTCCCACTCTCTACAACACCTCCTTTCTTGATACCCCCCCCTCCCTAAGATACCGTATCTTTCACCGGTATAGCTTCAATCAAAATGGTAAGTCACTCTCTTTCTGTCTGCGCGAGCGCAGGCAAACAAAGACAATCATGATCCAAACGTGCTAACCCATTTGCCCCTCACTCCGCAGGCGTCAACCACGAAACAGCGCCTGGCCGTCGCCATCTGCGAGTTCCTCTCCTCCTCCGTCTCGGACGGCACCCTCCCCGCCGACGACAAGGACTCCATCGACGTCGCCATCCAGTGCATCGCCGACTCCTTCAAGGTCGACCCCTCGGACAAGGCGCAGCTCTCCGACGCCGTTGGCACCCAGAACCTCTTCCAGATCTACGCCGTCTACGAGTCCCTCAAGAAGGCCAAGGAGCAGAACGCTCCTGCCCCCGCTGCTGCTTCTTCTAGCACGTCGACACCGGCTGCCTCCGCCGCCGCTTCGGGCAAGCTCCCCACCGAGGAAGAAAAGAAAGAAGCAGAGGCCCTCAAGTCCAAGGGCAACGCCGCCATGGCGTCCAAGGACTACCCCTCCGCCATAGCCCTCTACACCCAGGCCCTGGCCCTGAACCCCGGAAACGCCGTCTTCCTCTCGAACCGCGCCGCCGCCCACTCCGCCGCCCGCGACCACGAGTCCGCCCGCGCCGACGCCGAGGCCGCCGTCGCAGTCGACCCGGCCTACACAAAGGCCTGGTCCCGCCTCGGCCTCGCGCGCTTCGCCCTGGGCGACGCCAAGGGCGCCATGGAGGCCTACGGCAAGGGCATCGAGCACGAGGGCAACGGAGGCTCCGAGGCCATGAAGAAGGGCTACGAGACCGCCAAGCGCCGCGTCGAGGAGATGCAGCGCGACGAGGTCGACCTCCCCCGCGCCTCCCCCGGAGCTGGCGGTGCCGGTGGTGGAATGCCCGACCTGAGCAGTCTCGCAAGCATGCTCGGCGGCGGCGCTGGCGGCGCGGGCGGTGCCGGAGGCATGCCCGACTTCAGCCAGATCATGAACAACCCCATGTTCGCCAGCATGGCCCAGAACCTGATGAGCAACCCCGAGCTGATGGGCAACCTCATGAGCAACCCGCGCCTGCGCGAGATGGCCGACCGCTTCGGCAGCGGCGGCGGCATGCCCGACCTCAACTCCCTCATGTCCGACCCCAACATCGCCGACATGTAAGTTGCCAACCCTTCCTCTCTCTGATATTTGCCGGCAGCAAAACTGACAATGCACTAGGGCACGAAACATGATGGGTGGCGGTGGCGCTCCCGGCGCTCCTGGCGCGCCGGGTGGTGGTGCCGGTGCTGGCCGTGGAGGCTCCTCTTAAATCGACCCCAGACTTGCGGAACGCAACACCGTAGCTGGAAGGACAGGCCGTTGGTGGAAAGCGGCAACGACGAGCCAGCCTGGTGGCTCAATAGAACATTATGACGTCGAAACACATGAGATACCGATGCATGAATAGAAGACCTTTTACGGCCTCGTCACTTGCAACGCGCATGAAAGCAACCCTTCTACCAAGACTGGGACCGATTAAAAAGAAAATGCAACTGTTATTCTTGAGGGTTTTCTGACCAGTGCTCCAATAACCACTACGAGCACACCAAATCTAGTCTAAACTGGGTAAACTCTCTTTTTCTTTTGCCGCCCAAGTTGAGTTAAAGGAAACTTCCATCGCCGATCTTTTGCTTGCTTTTGATGACATGTTTGGCCGTCAATTCATTACAACCACACAAAACAAACACACCCTGCCATAGTCTTTTCATGTGCCAGCTTGCGCTGGCTTTCTGTCTAAATGATACCACATTACTCCACAGAGCTCTCAGCGAGCTGGGAGCCTTCTGACAGGTTGATACTACACGGACTTGTGGCCCAAAACGAAGCAATGAATTGGTGCGAATGAACATAAGAAAATTTTCGTCAGCCATGGGGGGTATTGGGCGGGGCCTGGGCACCGGAACCTCGCGGAGGCTGGTTTTGGCGGCCACGAGAGCGGCCTCTTCCACGATTAGACCGTCCCCGACTGTTGCGAGTCTGGAGCGGCTGTTGCTTTGCGGGGACTGATGAAGGCGTGGGAGCTCGCGGCCGGTTTTCCTTGAGGGGAGACTTCGAGACCGCCGAACGAGGGGCAGCAGGTATGTTGGAAACGGGAGCCTCGGGTGCTGGCTTGCTCGGCGAAGCGACTTCGACAATCGTAACGGGGGAACCTGCAGGCTTTTGCATTGGAGGGATGGCCTTCGAATGAGACGCAGGGGCGGATGCCCGTCGGATCTCCTTGAAAGGATCAGCCTCTGCTTCGTCCGCTGCCGTTTGCTGACTCACAAGATTAGACTCCACCTCAATTCCACAGCCACGATCATCAGAGGTTTGTCGATCTTCCGTCTGATTTTCAGTGGACTCGCTCTTCGAATCAAATCGACGAACGAGTTTGAGAGGGTACCTGAACTTGGGTAGCTCGACCTTGATGACAGTGTCGGCGCTCTCGCCATCCGAATCGTCAGCCGCGTCAAGCCGCGACTGACTGTTCGGACCCAAGTCATCAGAGGAAGCAGGGCTGGCCCAGTCCAGGACCGGTCGTGGAGTGATGCGAATGGGAGTTGCTACTGCGTGGTTTGCGGTTTTCGGCGTAAATTCGGGCGCAACTGGGTTCAGCTTGGATCCCTGCACAATCAGTGGTTAGAATCTGCCAAAGATGAATCTTCGGCCGACTCTACCTCTCTCTTGTGACCAGGGGTTTCAGCCTGAGTACCCTTCCCTGTCTTGCTCGATGTCGCCTGGGTGCTTTCCGTCTGAGATGCGGGCGCGCCGTCGGTTGCGGTGCCGTTCTGCTGGGGAACATCGGTATTTGTGGCACCCTGTTGCGCATCACCGGTGGTAGGGTCGTCGTCCTTGGGCTTGAGGAAAGTCTGCTTCGACCACAAGTCGGCATATCTACCCTTGGCGGTTACCAGGTCGGCGTGGTTTCCCTGCTCAACTACCTCGCCGTCCTCAATAACAACGATCCGATCGGCGTTCATGATCGTAGAAAGTCGGTGACTACAACATATCAGTACACACATTGCCAGAAGAGCATTAGAAAGGCAAGCTTACGCCACAATGAAGGTTGTCCGCCCCTTGCAGAGCTGCATGAAGGATTGCTGGATCTTCTGCTCCGTATCCGTGTCAACGGAACTGGTAGCCTCATCAAGGAGGACAATCTCGGGCTGCTTGAGGATGGCACGAGCAATCGCCACACGTTGAAGCTCGCCACCGGAGAGTTTACTGGAACAAGTCAGTAACCGACGATGCTAGCTGGAAAACCAGGCGCACTCACATTCCGCGTTCGCCAACTCGGGTACTGTAGCCGTCGGTGAAAGTCATGATCTTATCGTGGATGCAGGCCGCCCTGCACGCGTCGAAGACTTCGTCATCTGAGGCCGTGATCCTTGCGTAGCGAATGTTGCTCATGATAGTGTCGTCAAAGAGAATCGGGTTCTGAGGAACCAGGCCGATCCGGTCTCGCAAACTGTGAAGGTCAACATCACGAACATCCTGGCCATCAATGAGAATGGTCCCTTCAGTCGCATCGTAGAAACGGTTGAGAAGCTTCAACATGGTTGACTTGCCGGCGCCAGTAGCACCGACAAAAGCGACGGTCTGCCCGCCAGGTACCGAGAGGCTGATGCTGTTGATGATCTTCTTCTTCTTGTCGTAACTGAAGCTGACTTTGTTGAAGTCAACGTTGCCTCCGACAAGCTTCAAGGGACGAGCTCCCTTCTTGTTGACGATGGTCGGTTCCTTCTTCATGATGTCCAACAATCTCTCGGCATCGATCAAATCGCTGCCAATCTTCTTTCCGAGGCTTGCCATGAACCGAAGCGGTGCGGTCAGCTGCGCCCAGTACATCAAGAGCATCGTGAGATCACCAGGCGTGGCCTTGCTGTTCTTGATTCGGTAGACGGCCAGGACGGCTCCAGCAAGAAGGCCGCACAACAAGACCAGAGACTGGAAGGCTTGCGCGGTGAACCAGCCAAGACGGACACGCTTCGTCCAGTTAATGCGAGTGTGGATGGCGTTCGAGTAGCGCACGTCTTCGTAGGTCGTCTGGTTGAAGGACGCAACGGTGTGCCATCCTGAAATTCCGGTCTGGCGCACGTAGTGCTCGGCGTACTGGGCATTCACGTGGGCTCGTCGACGCTCCTTCATGACGGCGATCATCTTTGTGGCGATGAAGAGGAAGAGAGTACTCGTTGTGATGGTGATGAAGCCCTCGTACGGCCCTAGAATGACGGAGAGATAGACCACGGCAACGACCAGGTCAATCAGCATCGGAAGGGCTTGGAAACAGATGGACTCGAGAAGGTCGGAGATGCTCGAGCCGCCGTACATGGCCAAGCTGATGTCAGAGGTGCTCTTGGAGTCGTGGAAGTCGGCCGACAAATTGAGAATGTGACGGTAGGCAGCCGTGCTCAAGGCGCCGTCAGCATAAACCTCCAGCGGGAGGTAGAGCCATTCTCGCAAAAACTCGATACCGGCATCAGATGCGGCAATTCTCAGCAGGCCATAGATGACGACACCCATCCAGGCGCCGCTGAAGTCTTTGTCTTTGAGCTCGTCGACAATGATACCGAATTGGCGGGGAATGAGCAGGTTCAAGGCATTGCCAGCCAGAAGGCAGAGACCGACGAGAACGAGGCGGACCTGGAGGGTCCTCTGTCCGACCGGCCAGAAGTAAGGGAAGAGGATCTGAGCCACAAGTCAGCCCACGTGTTTCTCGATATGAGCACGAGAAAAAGCAACGTCTGGCGGAGGAAGCTTACCGTAAAACCTTTGATATACGTGAGCCAGTTGCCTTCTTCCTGGAGACGCTTCTCCATCTCTTCTTGGGCTTTGCGCTGACGCTCTTCCCAGTACGACTCGGGCTGGCTAGTCGATCCGTAGCCGGAGCTCGAACTTTGGCTGCCGCTTCCAGAGCTGTTGAGTCTCGATTTCGGGTCATCTTGAGCGAGAAGAGATTGCCGCTCTTCGTCCGAGGCCTCCTCCTGGCTGGCCCGGATGCGCTGAACGACGTAGATGGACACGATGGTAAGCAGCAGGTAGTATCTCAGGCCGGCAAAGACAAGGTGACCGATACGGCAGTATTCGAACGTAATCGAGTGCCTCAGGATCAGATCGGGAACGGCGATGACAGGTTCAAGCGCAAGGGAGATGATCCAAGAGCCCCAGTAGGGGGTCCATACGGGATGCTCAGTATCAGAGAGAAAAGCCAGCTGGGTACCGAAGACAAGAACGCAAGACAGCAATCCAATAACCTCGTGTTCCTGACCAACCCATTCTTGGCGGATGATGGACTGGATGGCGATGATGGAGAGCTGGGCCACGTAAGTCAAGACGAAGGAGACGAAGAGGTTGACGATCCAAGAACGGGGTATGTTTTCTTTTCCGGGATTCGTGGATGCCTTGAGAGTCTGAAGAGTACAGACGGCGATGGCAGAAGTAACGACAAAGTAGGTGAAAGTAAAAGCCGGGTAGACGTAGTGAAGGCTCTCTAGGAACTCTTCGAGGGGCGCCATTGCGGCGGTAGGTTGTTGAATGGCAACGGGTTGAAGTCTCCGAGCCGGCCGAGTTTACTGAAGAGATGAACGACGGGACGAGACGGGTTGCGTACAGCTAGATATTCGCAGCGAAGACCAAAAGGAGAGGGCAAATATGCCGACTGATGGCCAAGAGAATGTGAAGCTGGGAAGATTGGGACGGGTGAACGGCGAAGGATTGGAAGGGGTGTGGATGCTCCCGGCAACGTCTACCCCAGCAGTGAAAGACGAGGGAAACGACCTGTCTCCTGACGGAAGCAAGAAAGACGGACGTGGGACGTAGACGGCGGGAAGCTGCCTGCCAAACGTCTCGGTCGATGTTTCGTTTCCTTCCCTGGAGCTCTTCTGTAGTATGCAGCCGAAAGCAGGCACGAGCAGATCCAAACAGCGTAGTGGAGACGTGTCGAACGGACGGGCCTGAGCGGGCAGCAACGAGCTTCGGTCTGTTTCTTCCCAGCAAAGACGGAAGAAAGTAAAGAAAGTCCAGACGATGCAGAGCAAGGTCCAGGTATACCGAGCCCTTTGTACCTGTAAGCCAGGAGTGTACCAGGTATAGACAGCCAGAAGGGCAAGTCACGAAAGGGAGTGACACCTACGAGATATTGGTACGATGCCACGAAGGCTCCCGATGAGGTGCTTCAGGTTGAGTGCCTAGTAGCTAAGGTATCCAGCTCTGGCTGGGCCCTGCGTCCCTGCCAGTCAATGATACGGACGGGACGACCTGCCACCTTCCAGCTTCAGCCTGTACAAGGAACCTGAAAGAATAGACGGGAAGGACCGCCAGTTGATCGACGGTGACGAGCCTCCAAACACACAAAGGTTAGGATGGAAGGTACTCCGTAGTGTACCGAATGCAATGGAATAGGAGGATGGAGGTAAGTTCTGTTGAGTGCCTGCCTTGCCCTGTCTATCTGGGTACAGGTACCCTGATCGAACCAATGCAAGGGCGAAGCCCGAGCGGAGGGAACGTGAACCAATGCCAGTTGCTGCTCCGGGTACAAGTACTTTGGCCGGCTCAGGCGCGGGCTGCACGTCTCAGAAGCGGCAGCTGCAGGGGAGGGCTCTTACAGGAGGGAGGCAGGAGCTCGCGGTCTAGTCCACGTTGCGAGTGCAGTTGCCGTTTCTGGTACTGGATAAGGCGGAGGCGAGAAGGGCGTATGGTGCGGCAGGAGTTGCTGACCCGGTAGGTAGGTAGATAGGTACCTGAAGTTGGGTGTTCAGGTACGCAAGGCACGGGACGGTTAGGTGGGTGGTTGTTGCCGGAGCTGCAGCAGGTGCCAAGAATTGGACCCGAAGGGACGACGCAGGCAGGAACCAAAAGTTGAGATCGGGAGGTAGTAGGTACGGTACGGTCGGTACCTTACCTCGAGAGAAGGAGGGGAGGAGGGAAGGAGGGTAGGGGGAGGAGGAGGGACAGGAAAGGCAGGAAGAACCAGAAGGGAAATATCTTTCCTTCTCCCTGGACTCCCAAAGCTTTTTGCAGCCCGAGAAATGCAATGCACCTTGAGTCTCGAAGCCCTGAGCTCGGCGTGAAAAATGCAACCCGAAGAGGATTACACTCCTGCGACTTCAATCCCTTAACCGTCCTGTCTCAGGTCGATTTTCTACCAGTGGGTTCGCCCTGCGTCGTGCTTCTTCTAACCGTACAATCGAAGTAATGCCTGTACTTCCGCGTCCGGTATGTTGTTCGTTGCCGCGGTTGCTGATGCTCCTAGAGTCCTGCTGGCTGCTGGTAGCTGGTCGATGCAGCTGCGGTCTTGACCGAATCGGAATCGTCGCTGTGTGACGCGGGACGGCTCACGGCCGTGATTGATAGAGTGGAATACGCCGCCGCTGAGATGAGACGAGATGGGATGCCAGGGATGGCAAGGGCGTGTCTTCCGATTCTGCAAGCAAGCACTCTTGTCCGCTTCTTGTGTCCGCCACTCCCTCGTGTCGTCCTGCCTCTCGTCGAAATGGAAGCTGCGCCCGGGGTGCCTCTCTGGACTCAGAGGGCTGAGTGACTCCGCCTCCAACGAGAAAGCCGAAGCGTACCCTGGTCCGATGCCACGCGCAGAGACAACGTCCAGCCGCCACGTAGAGAGATGCGTGCGCTGTTGGCTTCGTGTCGCCACGAGAAACCAGACGAGTGACCCTGCTGATATTGCTTCTTCGTTAGGCCTGGGCAGAGATTGCAAGAGAAGAAATGGCGAGAGAACAAGAGAAGAAGCCCCCGAGGGAAGAAAGTCGTGTTACCCGACCCGCCTTCACGCCTTGGCTGTCCAGCTATGTGCCGTGCGTATATGTACCGCGTCACGTCCTGTGTCTGTGTCCTCCACTCAGCTTGGCTGGGTATTCCGACTGGATCTCCGCGAGCAATCAAGTGAGAGATTGCAGCTGCCGACGTTCTTTTCCGGGCACCTTTCGTCCGGGTGATTGGTTCGCCGTTGCCGTGCGTGGTCTGCTTGACCTGGTACAGTTTGGATGCTGATCGCAAAGACAGGGCGACAACGAACGTTGGCTTGCGTGCGACAAGCTCGACGGGAAATATTTGGATCAACTGTTGAGGCCTCTGCTCTGACTCAGATATCTATCCATCAAGGTGTCGAGTGTCGCAAACGAGTGGAATGGAATGGGACGCTGGATACACGACCCCCGCCGGGTTAGGTCGTTTGTTTGTCAAACTAGCTGCCGTCCGTACCTCTGTGTCGACCGGGGCCGGGACGCCGTCGCAAGTCAGTGCCAATACCAAGCGATGGTGACACTGACACCAACGACCACGTCGCAAAACGGGACGTGCTTTCTCTCGCAGGAGTGCGCGGGGAAGCGGTTTGCGGAATCTGGTTGGAGTTGGACCGTGGTTGCGAGCGCGATCTTGGTATCAAGTCGAGAGAACGGGGCTCGCGGACCTTTAAGCTATGTCGGCGTCGCGTCAGAAGTTGCTTGGTCGCATCCTCCCTCTACGGTCTTCCGCGACGGCAACTCCGGAGCACAATTCGCCAGGCACACGAGTGACGAGTTGGGATGCTCACCGGCCACCGGGTTGCCTCGACCCATACGAGATGCCAACGCTGGGTTCCGTACCCCGGAAGGCAGCGGTCATCAATGGAACACTTGGACCTTGGACCCTTTAGCGTGTCGTCGTGAGTGAGGCCCCATCGAGATCATGACGGGCCACTGACGGCCGCGCACCAGATGCACCAGGAGGCTCTGCTGCCTGGTCCTTGGCACTAGACTGGCCTTGAATCGCATCTCGCTGTATCGCGCAGAATGCTATTGGAGATTGCACGAAACATGCTCTTCGACGTCCATGGTCATGAGGCTCCTGCCTGGCCTTGACTCACAGCCTGCGGCTCCGTAGAGGTTGCAGGACGACGACGTGAACGACGAGTGAGATATGGAGATGGGAATTGGGAATGGAAATGGGATGGAGGGCGCCTGGGTTGAACGTTCAGGGCACGCGTCTCAGCGGAGTACCCCAGTTTGGGGACCTCCCATCCCCCATGTCTGGGTCTCGGAGGGCTTACCCCCCCCTGGACGCGCAGCATGCACGGTACAACGCCAGTGCCCGCTCAGCTGTGCCCTCTGACCCGAATAGTATGTACGGTTCTTCCAGTTTGCTAAATTCTTTCAGCACAGCCCGACTTCTGCCTGTTTCCGCAACCATTTATCTTGAGGTCATCGACTTCAGACGCAACACCTGCCTATTGCTACATCCGCCGGCGACACGAGGGAGGCTTGTCCTGTGAAGACGACGACGTCCTGCCTGCTAGGTTGATGGCTAGAGTCCGGTCCCAACGACGGGACGGGGAGAGCGTGCCGTGGATCCCTGGCCATCAGCACCGTCATCCCTGTCGATATGCAAGGTACTGGCCTGTCACTATTCAACCTTGAGGGCTGCGAAGGGCTTGAGGCTGTCAATCAATCCGAACCGTTCAGCAGTCAGTCGGCTGCTCGGTGGTCCACGCAAATATCAGAGGCTGTAGGGTTGCGATGGAGAAGACACACCTGGCTGTTTGGCATTCGACCGCTGTTGTCCGGTGAGCTTCTTCTGGTCGGTTCTTTGATGACAGATGATAGCAAGGCCCAACCGACAAGACTCACCGGTTGCAACCGCCAACGAGGCATGTCCGGGTGCCTTCATATCGCCAAGCGCCATGCCTTCGTAGCCCTGGCCTGGCCAGGCCGCCAGCCCAATATCGGATCTTGCTGTCTCACCGCTAGTGATCTGAATGGTGCGCAGAATGAAAAGCAATAACTCAAATGCACCCCTGGCTGGCTTGCAAGGGCACCTTTCTGCACCTTTCCCCCTAGGGCGTCGACCTTCAGAAACTTGTTGGGGATTTTGATACCAGACCGAGTGGGCATCTCGCGTTACCCTTCCAGGGCATGGTGCTGCACTACCTAGGTACGGAGTACATGATCTGATCTCACATTACGGATAAAAACCCTTGTGCAGCGCTGCAGCACATCACCTCTCGGCCGGCAACCACAGCGGAGATGCGACATCGCCAATTCTGACGAGGCGGGAGTCGTTATCCTGTCGTACGTATCTAAAAACCCCTGCTTTCCAATGCTCGTTGTATTATCCGTATCTGAGGCCTTCACCAGCCGGCCCGAGCATGCCCCCCTCCACCTTCCTCTCCGTGCCTCGGCTCCGCCGCCCAAGAGCACATCACCCATCGCGACGACCCACAAGTTCCAGTCCTCCATTCCTGGCAGGGCACACGAACAACGATTAGAAAAATAAGGCAAAAAATGAAGTCAATCGCTGACGGGAATTGAGCCCGACGTGGCTGCAATGGTGTTATAGTTGACAATAACGTGCCTCGAGATGATCAGATAAGCGCTTACGGGTCGAACCCACAACCTTGAGATTAAGAGTCTCACGCTCTACCGATTGAGCTAGCCGGGCAAACGGCTTTGGTTGATGGACGGGGCCCGCCGCAGAGGGCCCTATTTCGCAACGCTCTCCCTGTCCGGAGTACGTTGACGATGGAGGAGGTTGTCTCTCTCCTTCGTGGGGTTGAATCTCCCCCCAAGGGCCTAAGAGCCGCCTCCGCTCGGGGACGGCACAGTCTTGGTTTCCAAGGGCGTTGACTGCAGATCAGTAGACAGTCCGCCAGTCTGCCTTCTGTTTGAGACACCACATGCCGGTACCGCCCTACCGGCATGCGCCCTAATACCAATCCTGGAACTGCCAGATGTAGTAGTCATTGGAAGCGCATCCGGCGAGACACCTGGGCACGGGGCAGCCAGCTTGGTGTACAAATCGGAGCTCAGTTGTGCTGCTGGTGTGAGGCGCTGACACAGTAAGCCAGCCATCAGGCTCAATAAGCCTTGTGGCTTGCTGAAACCCATGGACCCGGAGGTCGGTGCCGTGATGAAAGCTAGGTATCGTCAGCACGGCTTATGTGAGAAGGCGGCTGCAGCATTTCGGTGTGGGGTTTGCTTTTACGGTGCACCTCTTTCGTAGAGGCTTCAGTGTCATTGCTGGGTATTGATGACCGTAGTGTTTCCTGCCTGTTGAAGTCGACTATTGAGCTGTGTTAGCGTGATGTTCTGGGTACGTAGCTGTGGCCTCGGAGAATGAGGCTCAAAGTCTGCCTAGCCGCCCCGAGGCGAGGCGGGGTCTGGCTCATGTGGTGGACGTGCAGAGACGGAAAGCTGATTGAGGCTCTTGATACGCATGGGTATGCGAAGGCTGTTCCACTGTAACTGGGGTGGATTATCCAATTCGACGGTAACTTGGGATGTTGTATTTGCCAGGCCTCGACGTCTATTTAAATAGTGAGGGCTCGCAATCAAGCAGTCCCATCAACCGCGAAATATCTCTCCACCTATCATTCTCTTGGGTGAAAGATTGCACTGAGCTGGATGAAAGCCCGAAGTCCCGGTGCGGTTCTCAAAGTCGATCCCCGTTGCAAAAAAAGGTACCCAACACAACGCAAAGCAGCTTCCGTCGTCCGGCGTCGCTGCCGTCCTGTCCTGTAATATTATTCCCCCCTCTATTTGAACCTCAGAATATCGCCTGCGAGATGTGACATTGTATGCAGTCGTGCTTTCCGGCTCTAGAAAACCTGGGAGACTCGCAACGTCACCCACTTCTTCTACGAATGCTGCCGGTCGGTTGTCTTTGCCTTTCTCGCTGCAAGGCGATGGTCCAAGGTACGACAAAATGGCGGGGGCGGAGTATTTATACCTACCTACCTCGCTGAAAGACCTTCCGTCTCATCGCGGTCTCCGGTCCTGCCTCGACAGTGAGTTCCTGGTTTTGAATGACTAGGACCAGTCTCTAACCATCTAGATATGGCATGTCTTATTATGAGAATCCTACATGCCATCAATGAGCTCAAGGGCAGTGAGAACGAATTCAGGGACAATCGTCCCAGCGAGATCGCTCTCATTGTAGTGAGCTGCCGTCCTCACTCTCATTATAGTGGGCCACCGTCCTGACTCTTTTGAGGCTGATGGGGTCCATGACCTGGTACCGTCGTCCATCGCTGCCGCCCTGTTCTGTGATACTATTCCCCCCTTCTATCTAATTCTCAGAAGACTTTTCTGCAAGACGCGATGGGTTAGAAAATCGTGGTTTCAGGTGCTGGCAGATCTGGGCGAGCAACGTTACGCACTTCTCCTATGATTGCCGCCGGTCCGTCTCCCCTCCCCAGCGCCGTGCGTGGTTCAAGGTACGACGATAGGACGGGTTAGCGGAGTATTTATACCTACCTGCCTACCTCACTGAGAGATCTTCCTTCTCATACCGGAATTTGGGTATCCTTCCGTGGTAGGCAGGGGCCGAGCAGTCGAGATTCGAACTTCGTTCCGGGTGATGTAGGACCAGCCTTTGCGTATACTCACCAGCGGCAAAATGCCACTGCGTCTACAGCTGCTACTATCGCCGTGAGGTATATCCATGAGCAGTTCCGAGAAGGCTACTCTTGGATCCTGGAGACGGGGTCCTGCCTCCGCCAGAGGGACACTGCCAGAGCTACCTAGCACTATCAGTTCGCCATACGCAGGTACTCGAAAGCTTACGTGACAGTATTTACGTGTATATACTGACAGCAGAGATACGTCGCTGTACCTTCTCGATGCCCGCTGTCGCCGTCTTGTCAATGCCTACATCACAGCCACCCGCGGCATTGGGAAGGTCCGCCTGATTCACCGACCTGATCGAAAGCTCTAACGGAGGTAGGCGTGACTAACTCTGAGTCTGACTGCCTTTTCACACATCACACAAGGGGAAAGAGGCACAAGAGAATGCGGGGCCCAAAACTTCCTTCGTTGCTGCTATAAAGCAGCCGGGGCTGCTATCTGACTACTTGAGGCAGAGGGGCCTCGTGCCACCTCTGCCTCCGGTCTCTAGGATCCTTCCACTCTGGTCTCTCTCTCTCTCGCTATTGACCTTGGCCTTGCACCTTCCTCCTAACCCCAGACGTTGTACCAGGCGTTGTCCTCCTCGACTTGCGCCATGTACTCGGCGTACGTCTGCGGGCCGAAGACGGGGAGGCGGGAGGGGGAGAGAGGGCGCATGGGGTAGGGCGGCACGACCTGGCCGGCCGTGCGGGCGCGGGCCATGATCTCCTCGTCGAGGGGAGGAGGAGGAGGGAGACGGGTGCCGTAAGGCAGGGATCGGAGACGTCCCGCGGGGTCCTTTTATAGATGTCAGCTGCTGAATCATTGACTACCAGTGGCTGAGGGTATAAAAAGACTCACGGTCCACTCTCGTCCGACGCCGATGCCCTCGTAGAGACGCACCGCCATCGCGCTCATCTCCTCGACGGAGTATCCGCCGGGGCGAGATACTCCGTCGGACACCGTCCAACGACGGCGACCCTCCTAGGGAGGCCGGTCGAAGTAGGGGTCCCTAGGAGGGCTGGGAGAGGGAGAGTCGCTGGAGTCGTTGCCGCCACGGCCGCTGCGGCGTCGGACCGGAATACCACGGAGACGCTCGGCGGCGCCAGGGATGGACATGGGAGTGGCGGCGGTGTGGGCGCGGGAGCGCGAGCGGTTGGCGGGCGCGGCGGGGGCAGCCAGGCGCCAGGTGTGGGCGCGCGAAAGGGGGCGAGAACGGTCGGGGCTCAAAGTGGGAAGGTCGGACAGACCGAGAGACTCGGATCTGTTGCTAGGCTGGCCCGTCTGGTTCTCAAGGTTGGCGTACATCTCGGTCGAGTGGAGGCGAGGGCGGCCACGCTGCGGCTGCTCTTCCTCGGAGGAGGCGCCATTGTCCTGGGTTTGGTCAGTATGTGTGAGCATCTAAGAGACCATGAATGAGGAACAGTACCTGAGCATCGTAGGCCTTGCCGCGAGACATGATTGATTGTCGGTGTATATCACTATCTGAAAAGGTCAGCTTTCTGCAGGGAAAAGGGGGAAGCAACACCTACCGGTGAAGAATGATGATCGAGTAAAAGACGAGTCTTTGGCAAAGACTGCTCGAGAATCGGTTGAAGTAGTATATACGCAAGGCGATGAGGTGTGTCGGGGGTCTTGGACAGAATACGACTGCGTGGTTGTTGCTGACACAGAGCTGGAAGCCGGTTTTGTTCGAGAGTCAAGACGAAGCGTAGGCGCGAAGTACGCTGCGGGAAAACGGAGGCTCTTTTTCTTGACTGAAGGTGACAATGCAGAACGGCTCTGAGGTGAAGCAGAGACAAGCGATGTTGAGGTCGCGAAGACAGTGAAGACGAGAAGTGATACGGTCGCTTGGGAAGGTCGCTTCAGGAGGTGTCTGGAATGAGAAGGCTTGACAAGCTGAAGCGACGGTTCGTGCTTGAGGGGATACCGCAACTGGGATCTGCCGAGTGTTTGGCCAAAACCGATGAAGAAAAATGGACTGCTCGTCGGCGTTGATGGGTGTCCTTCGAGGAAGCTTGACAGGAGAGCAGAGAAAAACTCGTGCGAAGAAGGAAAGATGTTCAACGGAAGACGGCAAGCAAGCTTGACGGAAGAAGGAAACGAAGCTTGAAGACAGAAGGAAGTGAACTTGACAGGAGAGAGGCAGTCGGTGAACGGGGAACCTGGCAATTTTGTCGACGACCTGAGGAGAACGTGGTGGGAAAAGCCGCAGCCAGCGTAATTCGGTTGCAGCGGATTGAGTAAGATACCAACGGTCAGAGTGAGGTCAGAGTCCAGGATCTCCTATCTGAAGCTCGTCGTCAGAGGTAGACAGACACTCTCGAAGTGGAAGCTGAGAAGACGGCCTGGATGCGTCAACGACTGGTTGATCTGTCTGAGGACGCGAAGCTGACTTCAGGTCTCCCAGCCAGAAGGCGGCCTGAATGTCGAAGGCAGTCTGGAAAAGCAGATGAAATGAAGAAGTTTCTGAAAAAGAAAAGGGCTGAGTGAATTGATATTGCAAAGCATTGCAAAGCAAAAAGAAATGCGACCCTTTAGACCTCAGGGTGGCGATGGCATCTCCTTGTGTTGCTCGCAAAGGGCGACGGTTGTGGTCTGGGGAAGAAGGAAGAAGAGGAGGAAAATTTTTGAGGGCAGGAAGGAAGACAAAATCAAAACAAAAAGAGAACCTAGAATCTCGTGGGGTATCCGATTAGTCGTCAGGGCTTCAAAGGTAGTTGGCCTGAACCGAGCCGCTTCTTGATGCGGCTTGTTAAGAAGCCGTGGCCATGGCCTCCAGCCGCCTGGTCTCTTTCCTCAGAGCATGTTGTTGCATCTTCTCGAGCTGTCTCTTCCTAGCAGAAGTTGCAATGTCGTTTTGATGCTTGCGGATGAAATCCCGGACGACATCCTCATCTAAGGTCCCATCCTCCATCTCGATGTTTGCTGGTGGTGGGATTCCATGCGTGGCGTCCCCTTCAAAGATGATTTGCTTCAGAACTTGGAGCAGACAGCCTACATGAGAACGGTGATCCGGGGTGGGATCATGCTGGAGGAGCTCTTCCTTGAAGCTCTTGATGAACTTGTCCCTGGATGTCTCCCTCAGATGCTCCCGTCGACGCTTGAAGTAGTCATATCTACAGCCAGGAAATCGGTTGAAAGCCTCGTTTTTGACGCGTTCAACTGATGCCTCATGAGACACTGGAATATACGTCTCGAAGAACTTGCCGTAGACTGGCCGAGACTTCGTGCGCTTCCTATCCTCGGCATTCAAGGCTGCATTCTGCTCTGGCGATGCTGACGGATCCGGGACTCGGTCGATTCGGCTTTCGGCCTTGTACAGCCGACAGGTCAGGATGTAGTCGAACATGCCGTCGACGGAAGCAAAGCTTGATTGCCAGTAGGTGTCGCTAGCGTCTAGGCCCAAGAAGCTGAGAACCTCGTAAGGGTCGCTGGTGAGGAAGACCCTGGCCTTGTTTTTGTTGTGCGGCTCAATCTCCGGTACGCGAATGTAGAGACTGCCCTCGCTCAAGGTCAGGCCAAAGGGGCGAATAAGGCTCCCGATGATGCTCCAGAGGTCGCCGTGGGCGTGCCTGAAAAGCTTCCACTGAAGCTGCTGGGGCGTGTCACAGAAGGTGATGTCGACTTGGATGTACCGCTCCTCGCCTTCTTGCTGGGTGTCTTCTACGGGCCAGGGAATGGCATAGTGAGCCCCTGCCTTCACGTTGTCGGATTTGGCCTGTGTTGCTCCGAGAGCTTTCTGGACGGCTACGTAGGCTTCAGAGGGCGTAGAGAAGACGGGGACTCGTCCGAATGCCCCTGCCCTCTCCGTGGAGACGAAGATGTCGATGTCGCCGTAATCTGTCTTGCCGGGTGCCTCGATGGGAGTGGCCACATGGACGAACAGCTCCCGCAGGGCTGCAGAGCAACGTTCATTGGCAATACGATAGGTATTGATGGGCATTCGAGGTGTGAAGAGGGCGTGGACGCCCTTGGAGAAGGCCAGACCTCCCATGACGAGGACTGTCAGAAGGAAAAGTAGCTGAGATGTTGAGCAGCCAGAAGAATCGACGAACGCCAGGGCCACTACGATGGCGAAGACAGAGTCGAGATGAAGCGTTGACGTTGCTGACGAGTGACTCAAGGGAAACGCTGTGAGTCAAAAAGGCAGGGCGGCGGTGGAAGGATCGATATGCCACCGAGCGCTAAGATCTTTCCCAGAACACGAAGCTACGATTCCAGCAACTGCGTACCTAGTCACTAAGGTCAGCAGGTGCGGATTTCCAATCGCGGGAAAGGAGAAATATGCCTGCCTTAATGCCCCGAGTACCGTGTCAAGGTAGGCAAGAGCTCTCGATTCGGGAGTTACTTGGCTAGGTACCTTGGTACATTGGGCAGAACGCCTTCTGAAAACCAAGCAAACGCCGAAAGGACGGGTGACGATGGAGATGGGAATCAAAGCGGGAGCGATCGCTTATTTTTACTGCACTACATGCAGGGGCTCCCGCTGTTTGGCGCCCCAAGCGGGGAAGTCTACGCCGTGCTTCGGGCAGAAAGCACTGTAAGTCGAACAGTACGGGCCGAGGAGGCCGGATCGGCACTGACCGATCGGAGAGAAGTGGGTCCATTGCTCACTGACATGCCGGAGGCTTCCGGGCATCCCATGCCGTGTACCACTTCACACCTACTGTATGCCCCTAACAAAGGGCTGGAAATAGGCCTGTAACCAGTACCCATGCAGTCTTTCGGGCCTTGGAGTAGTGCCTTTGGCATCCAGTGTTGAGTCTTTGCACAGAAAAAGAAGGAAGGAGCAAAATAGAAAGAACCCATGTCTGTCTTCCTTCCTCAAGCACCTTGCCTTACCTTGGCCCAAAGCAACAACCGCAACCTGCCTTCTCCCTCTCCATCTCCGCCTTCTCATCTCTCCCCTCTGCCCCTCTCTCCTCCCCATCCCCCTCCGAGGTTTGCCTCAAGCTTCAACTCAGGTTGGGCCTGAATACTCTCATTCGTCCCGGGGACGTCTCATCTATCTTGTCCTCCCGATTGCTTCAACTCACACCCCCCTTTTCTCACGATTAAAAATACGACCAGATACGCCACGGCGAGATCTACCTGGTTCGAAATTCTCACTCACGTCGCTTCTCCCTCGCTCCAACAATCGTTTCTCTACCAAGAGACATGAGCAACATTCGGGATTTCAGACCCGATGCGGTCAACATGGCCGCGTTCGCCAACGCAAGAGCCAAGGCCAAGGGCCTGGGGCCCGTGATAAACTTGTAAGTTGGCTGCTTCTCTGAAATTTGGGTCGTGGGCACTGACGCCAGGCAGTAACCATGATGAGTTTGTCATCCTGCACTGCGATGGAAAAATGTTCATCGTCTACCGTGACGTCGTCACCGAGGGCGCCAATTATTTCCAAGGCTGCTTCTATGGCTTCTGCAAGGAGACACGCGATCAGGAGGTTCATTTCGGCCCCGATTCCGATGTCTACCCCGATGAGCTTGACTTTTATCTAAACATTGCGCACGGTTGGTTCTTTGAAATAAAGCTTCTCGGAACCAAGGTGGTGTCGGCCGATATCTTCAAAGCGGTCACCAAGGAAAAGCAGGAAGAGCCTCTGTCCACAGCTGGACTGGAGATACCCAGGCTCAAGCTTGCCAAGATGGCCGAGACCGTCGTCTTGGCTGATCGCTTCATTCATCGCTCGCTGCTTTCCATCATGCGCCAGATGTTCCTCTCCCTTCTCGACTACACTCATATGTGCTGGGAGCTTCTCAAATATGACGAACGCAACTGGGATACGCCCTACCACCAAGAGCTCATGTACGACTACATCGAAGCCTTCTTCATCTTCTCGCGGGGCTACGACGACGAGAAGCTCATCCGCGATGCCATCATCGAGTCTTTCTACTGGCTCACTGTTCACACCCCGTCGCTCGGAGAGCATTTCGCCCCCGAAATGTCTCTCCATTTCATCCATGAGTGGAAGATAGACAGAACCGGCCTGTCACGCAATCTCCGGATGGAGCACGCACTGGGCCTGTTCAGGTGTGACCAGCTGGTCTACGCTTCGCATAGTCGCAAGCAGAAGGAAAGACGCGACAAGCGAATCCTGAACACCTGCCCTCCCGAACAGCGCGGCAAGTTGCTCCTCTGGCTTGACAATCCCAGAGAGCTCAAAAAGCGCACCGATCGCCTTCGCAACGTCATTGCTGCTAGCCGTCTCGAGGAGACCGGATTCGCCGACTTCACTCCCGGTGCTCTTGCTCACCAGGCTTCCGTTCGCACTAACGGTGGCCGTGCTGCTGATGGCAGTCTGCAGAATCATCGAGGCAATCACAGAGTCGGCAAGGCTAAGGGCCATAAGAAGCGTAGAGGCCAGAAGCAGCATGAAGCCCAGCAGCAGCATGAAGCCCAGCAGCAGCATGAAGCCCAGCAGCAGCATGAAGCCCAGCAGCAGCATGAAGCCCAGCAGCAGCAT